>SNQJ01S0018699.1:89045-105445 GCA_010110895.2 Picea sitchensis
TTTTTTCCATATCTAATTATACGATGTTTGTAGTTTCTACAATCGAATAAAATACCCTAGATGTCGGTAGATGCATCAATGTCAGTTTCCACCACTAATGCAACAATAGAGGTAGCTTGCTCATTTGGTGTACTACATACACATGTATGTGTCACCTTTGATAAATTCATCATAGTTCTTTGCTTATTCTCTGGCATTCACAAATATAATGTTTTTGTGTTTTGACAGGTTTCGGTATCATATGGTGATGAACCATGTCCACCTGTGATGGACAAATAACCCCCTTCATAGGTATCATGTGTCAAGTTAATTCTTGTTTAAATGTGAAATTTGTCATATTGTTTTGGTTGAGTTTTACATTTTTGTACTAATAAAAATTTTATAAATATGTATGTAGTTTTATTCATTCACTACTAGGTCACCCATACAACCACCATTTAATTCACCACCACTGATAACATTCCCCTCATCATTTTTCCCCGGCTACAGGGAAATTCCAGTCCTTGGCCACCATGCCCAAGCTCTTGGGATACCAATTTCCACCCCAAGGGTTTTACTATCACTCGTACAACCCTTGAGGGATTATCATTTCCCACCCCCACCTTTGTCATCCCATCCATCCATATTATAATTTTTTAAGTCGGTTAATTCAATGTGGAAAAAACTTATAATAATGTTGTTTCTTTGTCTAGTCTCTGGAGAGATGAACCACGCCTAGGCGCAAAATTACTCGAGATCCAGCTTCAAGTAAGAGAATAAGTTCAAGTTCTTGGATGCACCTAATATTTGCAATGGTGGAAGTGTTCGATGAATGACCAATGAGTGCCATTTGGTACCTAGGGAATCATATGTCATTTTTCCATGTTTGGGCACTTGTTGTCATATTGTATATTGGGCATGATGTACCATTTTGTAAAAAATATATAGTTCACACACACACACATACACATATATATAGAGAGAGATTGCATGGCACGTGTTTTATGAATTGTAGTGTTTGTTTATTTGATGTTGATTAATGATTATTATGATAATGCTAAAAATCATGTTATCCATTAGGACAATGAAAACTAATAAACTAAAGATATACCATCTCTAATATGAGATCCTCTAGATTTACCATTCCAAAAACTCATTTTAATAACTAAGGTAAAGCCAAAAGTTCAAAAGTACTTTACTTAGCATAATTACCTTTCCTCAATGTCAAACAACAACAATTACATTTGTCAATGTTTATCATGCGATATTAAAAACCATTATCCAATTTTTTGATGCATTTGATAATCAAATAGAACTATGATTTTATTTATCACTCTAAATAAAGTTCCCAACCATTTAATTGTCATTCTTATGCCTTTACCTTGCCAATTTATTTTATTTTATTTTTCAAAGCATCTATCTAATAGATATCCTAGGTATGAAAATTTGTAGCAATATGATAATCAAAATTCAAGGCATGAATGATGGGATTGACCTAGAATAAAACCTAGACTTGAATCCAAGTAAACAACTATGTTCATTTGGCCATCAATATTCATAGATTATAGAATCAAACTCACACAAGAAACAAATCATGGACCAATAATTTTGCAAATTGTGATGGACATTTTAGGCATGCCATCAAAAGTAAGTAGAAATGGAGCGAGTTAATAAGTGGAAAAACTTGATTTTTATGGTTAGTTAATTGTTTTCATCTAGCTAAAATTTCACCATTATCAACTGACTTTTTCTTCTTAAAATGATTCCAATTCTCTAAAATCAAATTTTATGTCAAAGTTGTTGCCAATAAGATGGAACTAAAGCTTCCAACAAAATTCTATCACATTTGGGAAAATTTCCTACCATAATAAATTGAATTTGTCCCCTTATTAACTTATACCTTCAAGAATGATTGTGACTAATGTAATGGATACAAACCCTCTTCAACTTTCTTACAAATTAAATTGAACTATTCCAAGTCTAACTCAAGTTTTGACAATTAGAATGCAACCAAACTCTGCATTTTTTAGAATGAAAGTAGTGAATACATTGAATCTTGAAGAAGAGATACAATGAGATCTTCACCTTAACATGGAACCACAACAAAATATTGATAGTGTCTTTACTAGTACTAGCTAGCTGCAATTTAACTAACACCAAGCATGATAACCAACTTTGAAATATTAAAAAGAATCCATAAGACTCTAAAACAAAGATTATATGGGTGATAAAACTTTTTATTGGACATCATAGCATGGTTTTGAGAATGGGTTCAACTCATCGCTTGAAAATAATATTGACAAAGGTAGAGGATGCATAACACACAAATGATTTGACCAATGAAGGCTTCAATGACCAAAATATAAATCAATTACAAAACATAGGATTTTTGAAGATGAAATAAGACTAGGGGTTAGTAGAGATCCATCTCAGAATGAGGTATTTGAATAGGTTGTATTCTTGTGTTAATCATATAGAGAGGTGTGGATGCTCAAATTTACCTTTCTCTTTCCATATGATTAGATATTATAAAACTACAATTGAAAATTCAAATTTACAATTTGATGGTTTAATGATATAGACAAACTCTATAAAGGTAAAAGTAAAATAAATTGCGTAAAAATAAATAATGAGAATCAATATCAAATCCATCCATAAGAAACTAAACATAAAATTGAATTAACAAGTAAAAACATATCATGCAATATAGGTAAACGATTCCATGATTCCATAGACACAACCATGGTTGGAAAACTAGGCATATGTACTCATAATTAAAGAAAAGTAATAATCACCATAACTCTATCTAATACATCATAATGGAAAAAATCATTTTATAACACTACCTATATATGTGCATATAATGTCGGTTGCTAAAGCTTATAGAAGGTCTTTGAAGTCTAGTTGTACCACACCAAACGACCTTATGTGATCTTTTAAATGTAGTGTTGTGCAAGGAACACCTATAGAATTCATCATTGGAGGTTTATAAAGCTTCTCGAAGGTCCTGGAAGTCTAGTTGTACCACACCAAACAACCTTATGTGATCTTGTAAATGTAGTGTTGTGCAAGGAATAACTCTAGACTTTAGCATTGGAGGTCTATTCCCAAAAACGGTGAGCATATAGTACCTAAGAATTTTTTTAGATAATATATTGAAATGTGATTGTGTATAAAATAATTTTGTTTCTACTTTCACAATGTATTTGCTCCCTATTATCACATAGGGTTGTCCAGAATTGTATGGGTCTATTGTGAATACCTAAGTCTGTATCCTTTCCCTGTCTTTCTCTCTTTCGTGGGCCGTGTCTTAAAGTTTTCCCTTCGACTGGTAAAGTCAGTTTTGTTCACCCCTTTTTGTTTAAAAGACCTGGTTTTCCTTGATGTCTTACCTGAAAAATGCTCGGCCCGAAGCCTTTCTGTTTTCCTCTAAATATGAACACCCATCTCCTTTTGTTTCAATCACTCGTCCTGTTGTTTTCCCAAGCCCCTATCTAGTCGTCCAATTCTTTGTTTACATAGGCTGCATCCACGAGCTCAAAGAGAGAAACTTAGAGTGGTCCGTTCTGGACCCGAATCAAGCAAAAAGGTAGGTTCAACTTTCAACAATGGGAATTCCATGTGGAGTTCAGATTAACAGCTCACAGGCGTTCGAAATATTAAAGTTGCGTGAAGTATAGCGCTAGAGCAAAAGGTCTGAAGAGAGCATGAGCCATTGATCTTTAAAGGGATAGGTGGTAGTTGATCCAAGTGTTCGGGGAAATAAGCTTCAGGATTTTCGAAGTGAGAAGTGTGTGGAATTCCCAAAGCATCGAAGCCCCGAAGGCCCCGAAGTCGCAAAGACCCAAAGGTCCAAAGTCCTGAAGCTCAAAATCAACAAGAGTCATCTGATTCAGAGGGACACGTGGCACCAGATACGAGAATTCGTGATTTCACGAATCAGATGTTTTAGCATGGAGTACGACTAAGTTTGCAAAGGACGAAATCCTAAATCACCTTTGGATATGAGCGCCAAGTTATGGCACGAGGTCACATGCAGGATGGAGCAATGGAGAGGAGCTACGCCAAAAGCCAAAAGCACCCGTATTGGTCATAGAAGAAGATATGCATGGCCTCGAGGCACCGGGATTGACTCGAAGAAGTCGTGGGCACCGCCTGGAATATTCATGGGTGTCAGGCCTCATCCTGATCCCGATGAAGGTATTTAATGGAAATAGGGGTGATATTTGAGACCTCGTCTCACCCCATAAATGGAAATCATATTGAGAATGGTCGTGGGGGGAGATTGTCAATCTGAAGTTTCCTGAGGGATGAATTTTCCTACAAAGCACATAACTAAGTCAGGCTCACATATAACATAAGAAAGCCTACACAGGCTGACAGAGTAGGCACCTACTGGAAAATTTGAATGTAGGGGTCCGATCACATTCCTGGTGGTTGCAACATTTTTAGTATATATAGGCAGTTTTGATATTTTTTTAAGGTTGGTTGGTTGAGCTAGGCTCCCTGCTATTGTAATTCTTTTTTATGAAGAACACTGGTTCTCTGGTTATTTATTTGTTTTTGAGACATCTTGGTTAATCTAAGTCAACTTTCTTGCTCCATATTATTTGCCTCTGATACTGAGAGAGTTCATGATTGACTGATTCACATGGATTGTTATGATTGTATTATGATGAATGTTGTATTATAGTGTTGTTGTAACTTCTTTCAGTTTCTTTGAGATTTGAATTCAAGAGGATCTTGCGTTTAAATTTTTCCTCCTTAGACTGCTGGAAGACCTGATGTCCACAACAGACCTCTACACTCTACTCACCAAATTATTCCCTCTATTCACTCTTACTCCAACTTACTGACTGAATTTGATTCCAGACCTCAATTGCTTATGCATGTTAGTCCATATTTATGAGTTAGAACGTTATTATCATTGAGTCCTCTCCATTTGATCACTTAAAACTCATTTATATTTACCATATAAACTGATGGGTTATGGGCTTACCTTCTATGCAATCTGAAGGTGACTTCTAGTGCTAAAACTCCCCTCAAAATAAAAAAATGATTAGCTATCTTCCCATCACTAGCTCTAGAAGATCCACTTCAAAACTATAGATGTCATTTTTCTCATTTACCTTAACGGTGTACATGCATGTTGCAAATCAAGCAACAAAGATATAAATTTTGAATTTAGGGATAACAAATATGATTAGTAATCCTTTACTTATTTTTAACTAATTTACAAATATAAGTTTCTTTAGGAAACTAGAGATTTGCATGAGTTCTAGTTTTTCAAATTTGAGAATTCAAAACCCTAGATAAAATTAGTTAGGCCTATGATCTTCTCAAATATACAACTCAACATCCTCAAACAAAACCCTAGTTATGTAGATCCATGAAAAAACTATTTTCCAGGAAATATAAACACAGGGAGGGGTGCCCCTCACTATGATCCACTGCTAGGAGTCCAACACAACTGATGGTTCCTCCATCGGAGGACTAGTTAGAGTTTTATGGTGAGTTGCAATTCTCCTCTTAAATCCATTTAAGGACACATTGAAAATTTGGTCTGAGGGCATAAAATCTAAACTGAGCATAATTCTTTTTCTAAATATATCACTAGTGTTTTTTTCCAAGTCCCACATGACCATGCTACCCACAATCACCCGACACAGTTTTTTTCAAAATCAACCCCTAGTTTAGAAATTGCATTGTGATTTACTGAGCAAAACCCTAGTTCCATAGATCCTCAAACAAACCATTTTCTAGGAAATTAAATCACAAGGGATGGGTGTTCCTAGTTGTAATATGGTCTCAATAGTATAACATAATGGATATTCGTTCCATCCAAGGCTCGGTTAGAGTTTTATGAAGAGTTACAACTTGTCTCCTCAAGCCATTTAGGGACACATTGACAATTTGGTCTGGGGGGCATAAAATCCAAACCAAGCAACATAATTGAGTTTCAAAAGATCCCACAAGTGTGTTTGGCTAAGGCCCACTAACCACTATACCCACAATCACTCGAGAGTTGACATAGTTTTTTTCAAAATTGAACCCTAGTTTAGAAATTGCATTATGCCTTACTGAGAAAAACCCTAATTCCATAGATCCTCGAACAAAAAAATTGGGAAATATAATCCTAGAGAGGGGTTACCCTAGATGTAATTGAATGTTAGGATTCTAACACAACTGATGTCTCATCCATAAGAGGCCCAGTTAAATTTTTATGGTGAGTTGCATCTTGCCTCCTCGAGCCATTTAGGGACACATTAACAATTTAGAATGGGGGCATAAAATCCAAATTGAGAAACATAATTGAGTTTTGAAATCTCTTGTAAGTGTTTCTGGACAAGGCCCATGAGATCATGCTACCCACAATCGCCCGACACAATGTTTTTCAAAATCAACCCCTAGTTCAAAAATTTCATTATTCCTTACTGAGAAAAATCGTAGTTTCAGATATCCTCACACAAACCCTTTTTTGGGAAAGGGAATCATAGGGGAGGGGTTCCCCTAGTTGTAATATGGTGTCAATATCCCAACACAAATAGCAGTTCATCCATTGGAGTCCCGGTTAGAGTTTTATGGTGAATTGCAACTTGCCTCCTCAATCCATTTAGGGACACATTAAAAATTTGGTCTAGGGGCATAAAATCCAAACCAAGAAAAATAATTGAGTTTTGAAAGATCTCACAATTTTTTTTTATGAAGTCCCACATGAACACGCTTCCCATAATCTCCCAACAATTGTTTTTCAAAATCGACCCTTAGTTCATAAATTGCATTGTGCCTTACTAAACAAAACCCTAGTTTCGAAGATCGTCGAACAAACCATTTTCTAATCAAGGGAATCATATGGAATGGGTTCCCATATCTGTAATATGGTTTCAGGAGTCCAACACAACTGATAGTTTGTCCATCAGAGGCTCTGTTATACTTTTATGGCGAGTTACAACTTGTCTCCTCAAGCCATTTAGGGAAACATTAACAATTTGGTCTAGGGGCATAAAATCCAAACCGAGCAACATATTTAAGTTTCGTAAGCTCCCGCAAGTCCGTTTGGCTAAGGCTCATGTGAACACAATACCCACTATCTCCCCACATAGTGTTTTTCAAAATTGACCCCTATTTTAGAAATTGCATTGTCCGTTACTAAGCAAAACCCTAGTTTCAAAGATCCTAGGACAATTTTTTTTATGGGAAACATAATCATAGGGGATGGGTACCCCTAGTTGTAATCCAATGCCTTGATTCCAAAATAACTGATGTTTCACCCATCAGAGGCCTGGATAGAGTTTTATGGTGAGTTGCAACTCACCTCATCGAGTCATTTAGGGACACAATGACAATTTGGTCTCAGGGAATAAAATCCAAACCGAGTATCATAATCGAGTTCCATAAACTTCCACGATTGTGTTTGTACAAGGATGACACAATCACACTACCCACAAGCACCCAAGACATTTCTTTTCAAAATCGACTCATAGTTCAAAAATTGAATTGTCCCCTACTTAGGAAAACTCTGGTTCCGAAGATCCTCGATCAAGCCATTTTTTGAGCAAAAAAATCATAGGGGAGGGATTCCCCTAGATGTATTCTGGTGCCCTGAGTCCAAAAGAACTAACGATTTTTCCATCTGAGGCATGGTTAGAGTTTTATAGAAAGTTGCAACTCGCCTCCTCAATCCATTTAGGGATAAATTGACCATTTGGTCCAGGGGCATAAAATCCAAACTGAGCAGCATAATTGAGTTTTGTAAGATCCCACAAGTGTGTTTGGCCAATTCCCATGTGACCATGCTACACACAATTTCCCAACATAGTTTTTTTGAAAATCAACCCCTTGTTCATAAATTGCATTATCCTTTACTAAACAAAACCCTAGTTCTGAAGATCCTTGAACAATTTTTTTTTCGGGAAATGGAATCATAGGGGAGAAATGACCCTAGATACAATCTCATGCCTCGAGTCCAAAATAAATGAAAGGTCGATTATAGTTTTATGGTGAGTTGCGACTCACATCCTCAAGCCATTTAGGGACACATTGACAATTTGGTCCAAGGGCAAAAAATCCAAATTGAGCAACACAATTGAGTTCCATAAGCTCTCGTAAGTGTGTGTTTCCAAGGCCCATGCGACCACACTACCCAAAATCTCTTAGTATAGTGTTTTTCAAAATCAGCCCCTAGTTCATAAATTGTATTGTCCCTTACTAAGCAAAACCCTAGTTCTAGAGATACTCGAACAAACCATTTTTTGGGAAATGAAATCATAGGGGAGGGGTTCCCTAAGTCCAACACAATTAATGGTTCATCCATTAGATCCCTAGTTAGAGTTTTATGGTGATTTTCAACTCACCTCCTCAAACCATTCAGGGACATATTGGAAATTTGGTCAGGGTGCATAAAATCACAAATTATGACTACAAGAACATTCAATATAAAATAAATGTAATCTTAGGACCCAAATGAGATTCTACAAAGACACTAATGTGGATGCTAAAATACTTATGAATATGCATAAATTTTAAAGTGAGGATACTAATACAACATTATTAAGACACATATGTGACACCTTGGATGAAAAAATAATGCAAGTAGGATGCTATGAATATGATATTAAGACACTGAGGAGACCCTAAGACCCTAAAAAGACGAAATTATAACACAAAATGAGATGTTAAAAATACACTAATGTGTATGCTAATTAAATACTTATGAGGAAGATAAAATGATGAAACATTAATGAAAAGGTTTCATAATACATGAATAAGACATGGTATTTCAATCTTGAAGATGAGAAAGATTCCAAAAAAGATAAAAGAGAAACTCAATTAGTAGGAGGAAAACTTTGTATGTATGTATGAATTTCAATCAATATTTTTGTACTTGCAAATATGAAATTTACTTTGCATAGGGATAGTCAACACTTTGCAAAGGAATTGATGGTTATGGTCAACACCCAAACTATATGCCAATGTTATATGTCACGCCTCATGATGGGTATAACGAGTTATTGTGTGGCTAATGCAGATTAGGTTTTGTGGAATTTGGAAACCCTAGTATACTTGGAGTGCTTGATGTGGAGTTCTTGGAAACCCTAGTACACTTTCTGATGGTAGTGAAGGTGCCAATGGGGACCCTTTGTTGTGTTATATTTTATTGTTGTGGATATTTCATGGTATGGTTTCAGATATTTTTGTAATTACATTGCATGCAGAAAATGAAATTCCAATGCAATTATTGTTCGAACAAGTAGGTTGTATTGTTGTGACGCTAGTGAAGGTTCCATTTCCCATATTAACAAGAATCAACCATGCTCATAACACATGAAATTGAGTGGGGATTCACAAAGATAAGGTGTCTAATATTTTTTGGGAAGATTTCACTAAGTGAAACATAAAATGGTGCATACACCAATATGGTGGTAGGATGAGTGGAGTGATGATGAGAGGGATCCAATTCCCTTTCTCAAAACCTAGGCATTTATAGGATGAATGGAATTCCCTTGTGGATCTTTCTATTATTATTCTAACAATCTAGGCATTGGGGTGATGACGAGAGGGAGCTAATGCCCTTTCTCACAACCTAGGCATGTATAGTATGAGTGTAATGTGAACATGACCTAATTGTATAAGAATACACTCAAAATTAAAAAAAAAATCCATTAACCATAACAAAACATTAGAATACTTCATTATTTTATACTCTTCCTCATTTTCACTTAATCTTGATAAGGTTTTGTGGAATCTGGAAACCATAGTATACTTGGAGTGCTTGAAGTGGGGATTCTTCTCACAATATAAGATTGAAAGGGATGAATATAGAGAGAAACTACCCTTTCTCATGCTCATTTAATTTGTTAAATGAGGATAAATTATAAATTTACAAATTAATTGCATACACTTCTCAATACCATCCCAATCCAATCTTTATGAGAATAACTAGGTGGTGTTGAAAAACACTTTTGTTCTTATTGATGTTCCTTCATGTGCCTATTATTTTTTTGGATAACCCAAGAAACATAAGGGACAACGTAGTTAAACTCACTCATTAAAAAAAATTAGAAGTCATTTATAAATTAATTGAAAAATGAAAAAAAAAACAAACAACACACATATCTCAAAATAGAACAAAAATAAAAAACATACCACATACTTGTCTACATAAATATGGTCATTAAAGTAGACCATCATGATCACTTCTAATACTAATGGTCTCCGTTAAATTCTCATGCTTAGGGTAAGCTAGGAAGTATCGTACCTTTGAAGAGTTCCTCCTTGGCATTGTTTGTAGTTGGACATTTGTACCCGTTAACACATAAGATTGATCATGTTCTCCAAGGATTGTGCCATGCCATCAACTAACAACCTCCTCGAAGTGTGTAAGATATATTTGAGTTGGCGTTGCGAATTGGTGCTACGAACTAGTTATGGAAGAGGGTTGGAGGTTAGGTAGTTTGCAAACATCTAAGTGCAAATATGAAATTACCAGCATCAACCTCATAGCCATTAGGTACTCCATGAGATTTTTTGTCTTGTTTGGAGGTCAGGAAGGGTTTGGCTACTTGATTTTCCTTTGGGGCTACGAACTAGCTCAGGCGCTGTGAATTTAGACATGTTCTATGAAATGCACTATGAAATACACTATGGAATGTGCTGTGGAAACTCTGTTCTAAGACTGTTGAACTAGTATTTTTCACCAATTGACTTCCAGGAGGATTGTCGGGTGAACCAGGATGAATTTTCAAAACAAAAAGGAGTTTATTTTCAAGAACAGAACCAAGAACATTAACCTCTTTCATTTTTCACATGGGTATCACGGATTGGGAGATTCAAAGGAATCTTTGAGCCCTATTTTTTCATTTTTCATGATTTCATGTTTAAGACATGTTTTTGCGACACGTATTCCTGCAATATGGAGATGAATTTCAAGAAACTGAGAGACTTTTTTCTTTAGAACGAGCCTATATACAAAAACCGTTCTCATATTTTACACAACTATTATAGTTTGAGAATTACAAGTGGCATTTTGAAGCCTAGTTTTCAGAATTTCGCCTCCTGAAAAACAGGAAGTCAGTTAAAACGTGTCATTTTATGTTTGTAGTTGTTTCTATTTTGGGAAATGGGTTAGAGTTAGAATTGGTGAGATGGAAAGGACCTATATTTCTATATATTTCATGGCACAAGAGTAGATAAAAGTTGGGCCCTTGAAGAAGGAGGCTTTTTCATATTGTATTGGAGTTTGTTTATCTTTTTGCACGATTAATACAGAAGCTACTCGTCTTCCTTTGAGATTCATTATAGAATTTTGATTCAGTATGTGTTCCTATCTTACATATTCAAGATTGTACTGTCTACTGGTATGCTCTACATTTTTTGAAGGGAAATCATCTCTGATGCTCCATTTTCATTAAGTGTATACCCTTTATGTGTATGTGAATTATTGGTTCAAAATTCATCTGGTTATGGTGCTCTGTTCTAGTAGTTCCCCATTTTGTTTTCTTCTAATGTTGTAATAAGAATTCATCCATAGATAGGTTCTCTTACTTTAGTGGGATTTTTCTATTGTTCAATATGTCATCTCATTATCTTATTTACTAAACCTAATTCTTACCTTGCCTCAAGGTTGATAGACAAGATTTTGCCAATTATTATCTACAAGTCATTAATATTCAAGTTTTGACTGCATTGCCCAAGGATACTTCTCTTTTCTTGTAAAACCACCAAAATTTATAAAAACAAATTGTTCTTATCAGAAATATGACCTTATAAATTTTATTTTTGAATATATTTTGAGTCTTAGAGCCTTTTGGCCCTTGAGAGAGCCCTCTCTGATTGTATAGGTCAGGAATACAGTCCAAAGTGGTTGAAATGGTTACCTTGGGGTTTCCTTGATACATCCCAAGGAAAATTTTGAGTGCTAACATCTTGGCGTCATTGCCAGGGAACCAAAGCTATCATCTTCCTTGGGAAAGAATGACAAAGTTTTAGAGCTGATTGTTGATGGTGAACAACATTCAGATACAAGAAAGTTGTGTGCCTTTCACCTGCCAACTCCACTCCTAATTAAATCAAATTTACAGACTCCACTGGAGGACAAGCTCACATGACAGAGATATGGAAGTACAATATGGAAGAATCAGGTATTCAAGCTTGAGTTTTCTTCAACAAGTATTATTCTATTTTATCAATATCTTCTTGTCCTTTCCTAATTTTTCCAAAATAATTTTTCTTCATTTATTGCATTCAAATGAAGACCATGAACCCACTCTTGTATATCCTTCACTACAAACTGTAAATATAATTTCTCCTTGTATAGATGATTATGACCAAGACCCTTTATCTGAGTCATATGATAACCTTGAACAGTCTTGTAAGTTTTATGAAATCAAAGTTGATATATCAACTTTTGTACCTATTATTGTATCTTCCAAGATTCAACAGAGATACAAACCTTTAAAATTGCCTTCCATTCTTCATGATTTTTCTCCAAAGCATTACAAATACCTTCCTGTTTTTGATGGATAAATTGAGAACCTTACAACTGAAAAAAAATCTTCAGGCTTTTGAGCATTTCATTGACCTCTTTGAAGTTTAGCATGATGATGTTTGTATGAGAGCCTTTTCCTAGTATTTACGAGGGGATTTCAAGCAATGGTTTAGGCATTTTTTTCTTGAGTGAATAAGCTCATGGAAGGAACTAAGTCATGCCTTTTTGAAATTTTGGGGAAAAATAAAGTCGTGGGATCTATTCCTTTCAAAATTTTATGCCATGAAAAGAATGGATAATGAAATTGTCTCTAATTTCAGTAGGAGGTTTGCTAGTCATTATTAAAAAATACCCGAAGAGATCCAGTCACCTGAAGGTACTGCCAAGTTATATTATGCTATAGCCTTCCATTAAGATTTCTCTTTTTATCTCTTGTATAGGAATTCATTGTCTTTGGATCAGATGTTCTATGATGCCCAAGAGGTGGAGGAAAATATCAGAGCTTGTGGAAAGATTTCAAATAAGTTGGAGGATGACATGTTGAGTCTTAAAAAATGTGAGAATAAGCATGGACAACAAGAAGAGGCTTATTTGGAACTGTGTTTATTTCTTCATGAGGATAATATTACAACATATTATGATCAAATGGATAACTCACCAGTTGTTGATCTAAATCCTCTTGCTATGGATATTCAAGAGGTTTCCAATTTACCTCTTTATGACGAGTATAATGTTAATCCCTAAATAGTGACTCATTACCCCTTAATTAGGGCATATTATATTAGTAATGTTATTTTATTTATGTCGACTTCAGTCCATTAGTTGTAATTATAACTCCTAGTCTCCTATATATACCAAGGAGACGTTTTCATTTTGAATCATCTTGTAATTGTACATTTATGTGGGCATAAGGAGGTTGCCCTCTCGAAGAGGCTTATTATATGAGTTTCTCTCTTTTTCAAGGCATTGAGTACTTATTCTAAGGTTTTTCTATGCTATATTGATATTTGGTTCTTAACATATGCTATCGGAGCTCAAGGTCTTGGGGTTTCGCTGCTACATCTGAGACACCTTGGAATTTTCTCTATAATTTTTTTTCTACAACGTTTCAGAAGGAACGGCTTGGAGGATATTTATTAGATGGATCAAGGTACGTTTGGTTAAAATTTTAGTTCTTGAGGCCTTATAATTTCAGAGATACAGCCTGTGCAAGATAGGGTTGTGGAATCATCCTGAACTGAGTCATCGCAGAATTTTCGCTATAGAAAATTTTCTGTAACATTTCAGAACCTGAACTTCAGAGTCTATTCACAAAAATTAGTAAGGTATCTGTGGTAAAAATTTAAGCTTATGTGTCATCTTAAATTTGTAGATACACCCTGTGGAAGATAGGGTATCGGACTAGTCCTATTGACTAGTCTCAAGAAGGTGTTCCAAGTAAAACAATCATAAGTTCTTCCTAGAGTATCCAAATTGAGTGAGACTAGTTTCATTGGATAGTGGATAGTCTGTAGTATTTTGGGTACGAGTTTCAGAATTTCATATCATTTATTTTGTTCGAGACACGCTATACAAGTGAGATCTCCTGGAAAGGCCAAAACTCAGTAAGGTGTGGGGAAGTTACCATAAATTCTACTTGGAACATATAATTTTGATTATACCTATGGCATTGTAGAGAAGAAATATCAAAGAACTACAAAAAATAAAGCTTCATACCCAGAAGGGCTGAAACTTTGGAGATACAACAGAAGAAAGATTGTCTAGTAGAACCACCTCAAAATCAAGGTTCAAAAGTGATACTTGGCCAACATGCCACCCAAAAAGGGAACTTCTACACCAAATAAGCCTCCAAAAAATCCTAATTGGACTCTTGATGAAGGTGAATAAATTCTTAGGGAAATAAATGATTTACAAAAGAAGACAGTAACAAAAGATGAACTACAAGAGATGGAAGCTAAGTTGGAAGCAATAAATACTAAGATGGATGGTTTAAAAGAGGAGATCATGGAAGGATTGAAAATTTCTGTAATAGAGAGGATACCTGAAAGTGAAAATGTATCCCATGAAATTCATGATGAGGACACAAGTAAGGTGAATCAAGAATGGAGAAACTCTAAATTTGGGTTGAAGACCAAACATGTTCCTAAGATCGATATGCGGAATTTTGATGGCAAGGACCCTATCACATTGATACTTCAGATGGAGCAATTCTTTGATCTACATAATGTTCCACATACACAAAAGGTACAAATTGCTTCTTTATATTTAGAACCCAATCAATTTGTATGGTATATATGGCTTTGTTCTCGTAAATCACTCGTCACTTGGACAATTTTCACGGAAGAAATGATAACACACTATGAGGATACAAGGAGAAATACCTTGTTTAGCCAATTGATAAATCTCAAGAAAAAGGGTTCAGTTACAGAGCACATTGAGAACTTCCAAAGATTGAATATAAAGGTAATAGATATTCCAGATGAGCACTTGATTGATGTATTCATAGGAACTTTAAGAGATAACATTCAACATGAGGTTCACCTTTGGGAACCCAAATCATTGGAGAATGCATTTAGGGTGGCAAGAAATGTTGAAAGTAAAAATATGGCTATGGTTACTAGAAGGACCAATCTTAACATATTTAGATAGAATAATGATCCTTCTTCTAAAACACCTCAACCTACAAGGTTGACACCTCAATAATTGGAGGAAAGAAAAGAAAAATGTTTATTCTTTAATTATGACAGCAAGTACAGTAAGGGACATAAGTGTGGTGAGAATAAATTATTCTACATAGATTGTGAAGAGGAAGAAGAACAAGAACATGAACAAGAACCATCTCAAGATGAAAATGTAGATTCAATTTTGTCTGAAGAGTTGACTCCCACGATATCGTGTAATGCATTGGTTGGAATTAGCACTCCTCAAACCCTCAAGATCAAAGGATATATCAAAAAGAAAAAATTGATAGTCCTAATTGATTCTGGCAGTACTCATAATTTCATTCACTATAAATTATCCAAATATCTCAATTGCTTTGTATATCCAGCACCATAGTTTCAAGTAATGATTGCAGATGGAGGAACTATCAATTACTCAGGAAAATGCAATAAGATCAATATTACTATGGGGGAATATGTAATGAATAGTCCAATGATTGCTATACCCATGGGTGGTGTTGATATTGTACTAGGAATCCAATGGTTACAATCATTAGCAACAGTGGCTTTTAATTTTCAAGAACTTTTCATGAAATTTTCATTGGAAGGAAAATAAATTGAGCTAAGAGGTATCACAGGTAAACCCGATAAGGTGATAAGCTATAATGCATGACAAAATTATTGAAAAAGGGGAATCAAGGTATTATTGCACAAAAATTCTCATTAGATGTTCAAACATCTAAGCCATCTATTCCTCTAGATCTCCAAGGGATCATTGATAAGAATTCCAAATTATTTGAAGATATTCCCAAAGGACTTCCACCCACTCGAAATCATGATCATGATATTCACCTAATTCCTGGTAGTGTTCCTCCTAACATTAGGCCATACAGATACCCTTATGCCCAGAAGAGTGAAATTGAGCACATGGTTGAAGAAATGTTAGAGGCTGGCATTATTAGACCTAGCCAAAGTTCTTACTCTGTACCAGTGGTAATGGTATTCAAGAAATATGGATCGTGGCATATGTGTCCAGATTATAGAGATATCAACAAGATAACTATTAAATATAAGTTTCTCATTCCTGTCATTGATGAATTGTTAGATGACCTACATGGAGCAATCTATTTCACAAAGTTGGATTTTCGTTCAGGGTATCATCGGATTAGAATGAAGGAAGAATATATCCCAAAACAACATTCTGAACTCATGAAGGCCATTATGATTTTTGGTCATGCCTTTTGGCCTTACAAATGCACCTTCCACATTCAAAG
>SNQJ01S0018699.1:113619-140174 GCA_010110895.2 Picea sitchensis
AAGTCATAATCAAAATTAGCAATATCATATAGCTAAGGATGAATCCAAGAGACAAGAATCCTTATGAAAATGGAGAGGACCACTAATCAAATGTTGGGGATTAAAATAATGTTAGATGTACAAAGTATGTCCTTACAGAGAAGAAAAAAAAAATACCATGCACAACATCCAAGAGGATACAACAATAGAAGACATGGGAAAAATATATGCAACTTTAGAATATTAACAAGAAGACTACCAATCTAATATGGTAGAAGTGGAAGGTAAGATAATTAATCATCATGTTTCTATTTTAGTTGATTAAGAGGAAAACCATTGTTACATTGATCCTGAAATAATGGAGATATTACATTTGGAGAAAAGTGAGCTTGACAAGTCAAGTTCAATTCAGCTAGCCACTGGAACGAAAAGAAGGATCAATGAGATGGTCAGAGGTTGTACAATAAATATTAATGGAGTGAATACTAATGATGTCATAAATATCATACCATTAGGATCTTATGATATCCTTATTGGAGTGGATTGATTGGACTAGCACCATGTTTTCCTAGATTGTCATAACAAGACATTTACATGTCTTGACGACGAAGGAAAATAGAACACTATGAAAGGAATTCCAAGACCCATTTCTATAAGGGATATTTCATCCTTACAGGTGAACAAATGTTTCAGGAAAGGATGTCAATTGTATGTACCTCATGTGGGGGAGACACAAAAGACTAAAGGACCAAGCCTTGAAGATTTTTTAGTATTGAAATAATTTGAAGATGTATTCCAAGACATACCAAGATTTCCACCAAAGAGAGAAATAGATTTCTCTATTGATTTAGTACCAAGAGATGCCTCAATATCAAAAACACCTTACAAAATGGGTACACCTGAATTAAAAGAATTAAAAATGCAGATGGAAGAATTGTTGAAGAAAGAACATAGGCCCAAGTGTTTCACATTGGGTAGCAACATTACTCTTTGTCAAAAAGAAGGATGGAACATTGAGGTTTTGTGTTGACATTAGACAACTGAATAAAGACATTGTGAAGAAAAAATACCCTCTACCCAGAATTGATGACCTCTTTGATCAACTAAGAGGAGAAAATATATTTTCAAAGATAGACTTGAGATCCAGATACCACCAGGTGAGAATAAAGGAAGAAGACATCAATAAGACAACCTTTAGAACTAGGTAAGGAAATTATGAATTTGTAGTAGTGCCATTTAGACTGATAAATCCACCATCTTTCTTTATGTTCTTAAAGAATGGCATATTATGAAATTATTTGGATAATTTTTTCATTGTGTTCTTCGATGACATACTTATTTATTCTAAGTCCAAGGAAGAGCATGAACATCACTTGAGGTTGGTGTTGCAAGTGCTAAGGGAACATCAAATTTATGCCAATAATGGTAAGTGTTCTTTTTACCAAGAACAAATCCATTATTTGGGACACACTATTCCATAGGAAGGTATAACAATAGATCTAGAGAAGATTGAAGCCATTAGGGCATGTCCAACACCCAATAATGTTTCAGAAATTAGATCTTTTATAGGAATAGTTGGATACTACAAGAGGTTTATAACAGGGTTCTCTAATATTTCTCATCCCATCACTTCTTTGCAAAATAAGGGAATTAAGATTGAATGGACAATAGAGTGTGAAGAGAACTTTAATTTGTTAAGTGAATTACTTACTAGTGCACCTATTTTAAATATTGTTTACCCGAATGAAATTTTTTTGGTATGTACAAATACATGCAAGGAAGGACTTGGTGGAGTCCTCACTCAAAATGGTTTTTTCATCAGTTATGAGTCTAGGAAGCTTAAAGAACATGAAAGGAATTATGCCACACATTATTTGGAGCTTGTTTCCATAGTTCATGCATTGAATATGTGGAGGCATTATCTCATAGGAAATATATTTGAATTAAGGATAGACCATAGTGGTCCAAAAAATATCTTTTTGAACATCCAAATTTGAATGCTAGGAAGACAAGATGGTTGGAATATTTAAATGAGTATGAATTTGACATCAAGCATATCAAAGGAAAGGAAAATAAAGTTGTTGATGCACTCAACATGAGAGTACATCTCATGCATGCTAAAACCATTAGTATGCATCATTCAAATTTGAAGAGAAGAATTTTATATGTTGTTACATACCATCATTACCTACAGGTAAAAGAAAGTTTACAGTAGAAAAATGTACAACAAAAAATTAAAAAGTATGAGATTAAGGAAGATGGATTGCTAATATAATTTATGTTCCTAGTTCCGAAGAACTTAGGAATTTGGTATTAAAATAAATGCATAATGTTCCATATGTTGGACATCCCAGTTACCAGAAAACAATTGCAGCAGTAAGAAGCCAATTATTTTGGCAAGGGATGAAGAAGGATGTTGCCGATTACATTGTTATATGTATGGAATGTCAAAGAGTGAAAGTTGAGCATAGACAACCAACGAGTTTGTTGTAGCCATTACCAATTCTAGAGAAGAAATGGGAAGTGGTATCCATTGATTTTATAACTAAGTTTCCCAAGACAACAAGGAAACCTGATTCAATAATGGTAGTGTTTGATAAATTGAAAAAGGATGCTCATTTTTTTCATGTGAAAATGACTCATACAACAACTAATATTGCAGAAATTTATATGAGGGAAATTATTTGGTTGCATGGGATACCTAAAGAAGTTGTCTAAGACAAAGAGACAAAGTTTACTTCAAATTTTTGGAGAGGATTATTTAAAGGGTTTGGTACAAATCTGAATTTTAGTAGAGAATACCATCCACAATCATATGGGAATAAAGAAAGAGTCAACCAAGTAATTGAAGACATGTTGAAAATATATGTGATGGATAAGCCATCTAAGTGGGAAGATTCCTTACATCTGGTTGATTTTGCCTATAATAATGGGTATCAAGCATCATTGGAGATGATCCCATTTGAAGCCTTATTTGGTAGAAAATGCAATACTCCAGTAAGTTGGAACAGCCCAATAGATAGAGTAGTACTTGAGCCCAAATTCCTCAAGGATATGGAAGACCAAATGGTTAAAATTAAGCATAATTTGAAAGAAGCACAAGATAGATAGAAGAGTTAAGTAGATAAGAGAAGAACACATAAATAATTTAAAGTGGGAGAGCACGTGCTTTTGAAAGTGAAGTCCCATAAGAGCTCATTGAAGTTGGGAAGTTGTACAAAGATAACATCTAGATTATGTGGTCCATTTGAGATATTGGACAGAATAGGGCCAGTTTCATACATGCTTGAATTGCCTGCTTCCATGAATGTGCATACTGTATTTCATGTCTCTTTGCTAAAAAAGTATGTACATAATCCTAACCATGTTATTGATTGGAATTTGATTCAGGTGGATCCAAAAGGAGTCTTTTAGGTCTAGCTGGTGCACATATTGGACAAAAAAGTCAAAATGCTCTGGAATCGAGTCATAGAACTGGTAAAAATTTAGTATATTTGTTTTGGTCTTGAATATTCTACTTGGGAGCATGAAGATGTCATGTAGACAGAGTACCCGCGCCTTTTTGAATAATTTTGAAATTTTGATCTATGTTTTGTATATGCACTGAGGACAATGCCAAAATAAGGGGGAGGGGAATATAATACCCCAGTTTTTATTCCCCATATTAATAATGTATTTTTTTTATTTGATGAAATGCCAGAGTACCTAAACAATTACAAGAGGTCAAAGTGCCTAATAAATGTAATACTTTGAACATTGAAAATAATAAAATACATCGTTGGTTGCAATATAAACAAGGAAAGAGTCATAGTGGGCTATGATTCCACGAGAGAGGGGGCTAAAGGGGATAAGTATTTTTATTATATTATTTACCCTTATTGGTTATAATTAATAAAATTGGTTACATGAGCTTCTTGAGGGGAAGGCCATGTGGTTCTTGATTTCATGTAATTATATAAACACCTCTTGTGGGATGTTTGAGACTTCTTCTCCATTCACTCTTCATTTTTGTTCTTCATTTATTGCTTCTCATTCATTATTCCTCATTCATTCTTGATCTTGGCTTGGGAAGGAAAATTGAATGGTTGGGAAAGGAGACATTGTTGGATGGATGTAGTGATCGATGGTGTATGCCATCCTTGAATTAATGCTTGTATGATTGAGATGAATTGGAATGTACTAAATTTTATTCACAACTATGAATCATGAGAGTCCCGGCATGGAGATTCTTGACCAGATGCACTGCATCCCTAGAAATAAGTGGACAACCTAAGGAACTGCAGGTTAGTGAAGGGGGTTCATTATATTTGGGTGGTACAAGATCGAGAGAAGAGAGATGGTGTACTTTTGATTGTTTTGTGTAAAGAAACCTGTGAGATCTTGAGTGTTTACTAGTTTTAGAAGTCGGGTGTAGCCTTGAAACTAATCCTTGTGGATTCATATCCTTGGATCGGTGGTGACTTGTTGTTGAGATTTGGAAAAATAATGTCTATGGTTGGGTGGAAGATCCTTGGTCTAAAATTAGTTGGTCATTGTTATCTTTAAGATAAGTTTTTTCTATGTCATGTGTTTCTATGTTGGTATATTCATTTCCATTGTGTATTAATTATTATATATGAGATTCATATTTATAATATGCATGCTTGCTAGTTATTTCTATGCATGGCATGTTTAAACATTCCTTTATGTTGTAGCATGAATATTGATGATTGCATGTGAGTCTTTCATGCTTCTTTACTAGTTAAATGTTATCTGAATTTGAAATCAGTTCAAGAAGTGTGTTTTTGAAATAGCGTGGCCTGGCCTTGGTCGTTGGGTACATTACATTATACAACAAGACAAGAAATGTCTTCCAATTACAACAAAAGACCAAAATTTCCTTCCAAAATTTACTTTCCAATTATACAACAAGACAAGAAATGCCTTCCAAAAGTTACTTTCTAGTTATACAACAAGAAAATAAATTCCTTCCAAGTACACCAAATGACCAAAAATGCCTTCCAAAACTTACTTTCCAATTATACAACAAGACGAGAAATGCCTTCCAAATACACCAAAAGACCAAAAGTGTCTTCCAATTATACAAAAAGACAAGAAGTGTCTTCCAAGTATAGAAAAAGACCAAACATTCCCTTATAATTATACAACAAGACAAGAAATTCCTTACAAGTACACCAAATGACCAAATGTTCCTTGCAAAAGTTGTCTTCTAAATATACAACAAGACAAGACATTCCTTCCAAGTACACCAAAAGACCAAAAGTTCCCTTCCAATTATACAACAAGACAAGAAATGCCTTCCAAGTACACCAAAAGACCAAAAGTGCCTTCCAAAAGTTCCCTTCCAATTATACAAGACATGAAATTCCTTCCAACTACACCAAAAGACCAAATTTGTCTTCCAAAACTTGCCTTCCAATTATACAAAAATACACAATGTTCCTTCCAAATACACAAAATGAAAATTGTTTTCCAATTACACAAATTTTCCTACCAATTACACAACAAGAAAAAAAAATTCTTTCCAATGACACTAAAAAACACAAAACTTACTTGTTGTTGTTTTTGCGTGAATATGTCGGGATGGTGTTGTGTTTTTGGGAGAGAAAGAGGATGAACATTGTTCTCTCCTGAATTATACAGTGTCCACATGAGCACACACACATTCCTGGAATGTGTGAACACACCTATTGGACATAATATGAGGCAATCACAATGCCCAAACTCATTTATTTATGCTCACAAGAGTGCATGCACACTCTTAATGCAACGGGAAAAAAATATATGACCCATGTAACTTTAGTAATAAAGGTGTGGAGGGGCTTGGGGACAATTAGGACCTAGGGGCTTAGGATTGAAATTGATTTGAGGCATAAGGCAATTCTTAGAGCACTAGGATGAAGGTGTATGGGTTGTGGGTGCCCCAAGAAGAGGTATAGGTTAGGTACATGTATAGGATTGGGTGTGGAAGGGGTTAAGGGTCAAGTATAGGTGGGGGCCTAGGGTTATATGGGGCCAGGGACGAAGTGGAGGAAGTTTCCTAGGAATAGAGGGCATTAGTGGTTGAGTAGAAGTAGGGGCCCAAGGGTAAATAAGGCCTCCTCTAAAATTATTCCCCTCTCCCCCACTCGCCCTCTCTCTCTCTCTCTCCCACTACCCCCCCCTCATATTATTCATAATAAAATCTCATATTATTCATAATCAAACATGACACTCAAAAAAATTGTATTACGATTCCATCGCATTTGTGCCTCCACTCTCTCTCTCTAACCTTCATCTCTCTGTCCCTCTCTCCTATTATATCCCTCTCTCCACCACTATCTCCCACATCATCGTATTCACAATAAAATCTCATAATATTTATAATCAAATCAGACACTCCCAAAAATTGTATTAAGATTTCATTGCATTTGTGCCTCCACACCCTCTCACTCTCTACCTATTACTCACTCCATGTCTCTATTTTCCTCTCTCTCTCTCTCTCTCTCTCTCTCTCTCTCTCCCTCTATCTCTCTCTCCCACCAATGTCTTTGTCTCCCATTCACTCTCTCCCCCAAAGAGCCTCTCTCTCTCGCTTGCATACTTTCTCACTCTCTCACTTTTAGTCTTTCTCCTTCCCCCAATCTCCTCCCCCCCTCTCTCTCCCACACTATCTCCCCACTCTCTCTCTCTCTCTCTCTCTCTCTCTCTCTCGCATGAGAGAGAGCGGGGGGCATAAAGAGGGGGAGAGATATGGAGGGGGGGAGAGTGTTGAATATTGTAACTGCAAAGAGTATTCTATTTATTATTGATATATTATTCATAAGATCAATCCCCTTTTTTGGATTGATCATGTCAGGTATTGTAAATGACCAAATCCCCTTTTGCGGATTGGTCAAACCCTAATTGTAATAGGCTAAATGAGAAGTCGACCCCAAAATATATTAAAGTGGTTATAACCACCTAGAATGAGAAGTCGGCCCTACCAGTGAAAAGACACCTCAATTCAGTGCCTGCCAGATTGTATAAATAAGAGAGGCTAGTGCCTCATTTGTTCAGTCACTCACTTGATCATCAGAGCACAAGTTTGGAGCTACAGTTGGAGAAGAAGAGAGAGAGAGATGCGCACTACTTGGGAGAGGACTTTCTGTATTGTTTGGTTTATTCTCTTGGCATTGTATTGGATATCTATATTAAGGAATGTTTTGATGGGTTTTCTCCCCCATGAGGGTTTCCTAGGATAAATGATGTGTCTCTTGTGATTGTGTATTTATCAGTGATCCTATATATGTTATGGTTATCTAGTAAATTTAAAAGAAACCTAATCATAGCTTAAACCTTAACATGGTATTAGAGCTAAGCTGAAGAGAGTATCTTTCACAAGAAGAAGAAAAACGTCACTGTTGTCGTACATGAAAATTAGGGCTTTTTATTGAAGAAGGTTTTAAGCCTTAAAGTCATATAGAAAAGTGTGCCCTAGCCCAAGGAACTCTTTGGCACCTTCAGTGCACCTTTTCAGTGGGTATATCTCCCGAAAAGTGAAACCCTAGTCTTCACAAAGTACCAGAAGTACCAGAGTTCCAGAAGTACCAGAAAACCAAAAGCACTAGAAAACCAGAAGCACCGGTACAAAAACCCACTAATCAAGTTTGAGGGGGTAAAACTTGGATTTTCATATATCTGACTACACCAACTTACTCGCCTCAGCTCAATGCATCTATCCCCTGGATCAAAATTTCAAAATTTGAAATTTGAAAAATTAGGGTTTCCTCATAAAACCCTAAGTTGCAGTTGTAGTTGCAGTCTCAGAATTAGTTGCAGTATCAATTGTAGTTGCAGTATTAGTTGAAGTATCAGCCGCAGTACCAGTTGCAGTCACCCTTGAAGTTTTTAAGAGTTGGTGATCATTATCACTGCTACCAGATGGTGCCACTACCTGCAAATGCCATTAGAGGTATGTACGCACACATGTTTAAACGATTAATATTTAAAGGGTATTTGCAGGAAAAGGGATCTCTTGCCCTAGATCCAGAAGGATCTCAAGATCCAACACATTCAGAAGAATAATGCAACTCAAGTTTTATTATTTTGATATGCATCTATTTGTTATGACATTATTTTGATCAGTGTTTCATGTTGAAGATATGACCATCATACTAACCTTTGGTCAAAATATTAGATGGATTAAAGTAGAGATCATAGATTTTATTCTCTAACCCAACCTTCTGTCAAGAGAGCATATTGTCCTAGTACAAAAGACAGGTTGAAGAAATCACTTGTCATATTGAGTGAAGGAGACTTAGAAGAAAAGAAACACACACTCATTCTTGAGGACAAAACTCCAGGTTCTAGGTTTGATTAATTAAGTTGAAAAGATTCAAAGTTTCACATGACAAAGTTGATAACCACCCCTTTACAAGTAAACACTATAGTTGAGGTAACAGTCTTTGAAAAGTATTATGCTTGGTAGCATGTGAATATATTGAGATAAATGATTAATGTAATCATTTACCAGATACAACTAACATCTCCTCTAGGAGAAAATTCTTGTGTTGATTCCAAGTTACCTTGGATAAATGTGTAATCACATCACTAGAAGAGTGTTGATCTCATTTCGTATTGTATTCCCGACTTTTGATCCTTGTTTTAGACAAGTCACAAGTGATATCTCTAAAAGAGATATTGTGATGATTACTCATGCTATCGTTTTATATACTATTATCAAAAGAGTATTATTCTTTCTTGTTGTTTTGTTGACCTTGTTTTAGGTCACAGGTGATAACCCTGAGGAATCTATAGTGAAGGTTGTTAAAGGTAACATATTATATGAGACATGAACAAGACTATGTACATGACCACATACACTCATGTACCAAAGAAGATGAAGAATAAGCTATCTTTTGAGATTCAAAGTATCTCATATGAAGATTAATTGTAAGGAGTAGAAGGCTCCAAATATGACCGAACATTAGATCAAGATCTCACAGCGTAATTGTTCAAATGTTAATTGAGCCACCTTGACGGGAAGAAGAACTTTTTTGAAGCTTGACTCAGTCTTTCATAGTTAGATTTTGTATTCAACACCAGGTACACCTCGTAAGAGATGATGAAGTCCTTGTAGACTCATAATAAATCGAGAGTAAGAGTGATCTAAAAAAGGATCAGATGAAGAGACAACTTCCAGGACTGGAAGACAGATGTCATGAGAAGACTAGATCATAACTTCAGAGACTCCTAGGAGATATGAAATCTCCTGGAAGATTCACTTGTTTCAGTGGCAAAGAAGGAAGACAGTCAGAAAGACTAGGATATGGATTCTTCTGTGAGACTAGAAGAGAAGTCAGTATTGACTTCCAAAATTGATCTATACAGATCAAGCATGTTGAATATGTACAAAGCCTGATGTGTGTCTAGAGGATTCTCCCAACAAAAGGGAGAAGACTATGACGAGACACTTATTAAAGAAATAGTTCCAGTATTTATGAAGACAACCAGAACAACCATGATTCATATATAGTATGAGATGCAGGGTGAGAAATCCCCATATTTAAAATTGAGTGGCAGTTGGTGCAGTACATTAGTTGGGTCATGGAAACATGACTGTGATAAAAGATAGCATTAACTCCATGAAATAAGAAGAGCTATCTTCAGTATCAGTTATTGAGCCACTCCTAGTTTCAGATGAAGTTGTTTCCATGATAGAGTAGAGGAATTACTCCCAGATTTCAGCAGTCACAGTGAGAATGGAGCAATCATTCTCAGCCTTAGAGAAGGTGGAGGTGCAGAGTCCCAGTTCTAGAAGGAACAATTACAGAAAGAGGAGAGGAAATACTCCCAGACAGTGAGATAGATAATTTTTTGCAGAAAGCACATAGAGCTAGCACATGATTGTGCATATTGAGTTGCAGCTAAGAAAGTGTATCAGATTGGTACAATATAATGAGAAAAATTGATTTGAATATTGAATATAGAAATACTCATGTCTTCCAGTTGAAGAAGGATATGTATGTGTTGAAGCAAGCTCCTAGAGCTTGATATGGCAGAATTTACAGTTTCCTGAAGAGCTTGGGATTTACCAAGAGTAAAGTTGATTCTAACCTTTATCTGAAGGTTATGAATGATGATCCAGTGATGTTACTACTATATGTAGATGATGTATTCTTGACAAGATGAAGAAAATATCATCATATATTGCAGAAGAAGCTCGCTATAGAGCTTGATGGAAGACCTAAATGCTTATCTCTTAGGTCTTGAATTTTGGCAGAGCACAGAGAATATTTTCCTTAACCAAGGGAAGTATGCAGTTAAAATGAAGAGGTTTGACATGTTGACATGAAAATCCATGTACACACCCATGGAAACAAAGTTGAAGCTCCTGCTATATACCTCGTCAAAATTGGTTGATGCTACTTTGTACAGACAAATTATTGGTTCAGTGATGTATCTGACGAATACCATGCTAGATATATGTTTTGCCTTGAGTCAGTATCTGGTAGAACCCAAACGTGTTCACATTATTACTGCAAAAAATATGATGAGATACCTTAAGGGTACATTGGATTTTGGTCTCTACTATACTAGAGATCATGACTTCAGACTGAGTGGTTACACTGATTCAGATTGAACTGGAATTGTTTATGATAGAAAGAGCACTTCAGGATGTTGTTTTAGTCTGAGGTCAGCCATGATCTCATGGAAGAGTAGGAAGCAATTTAGCACTACTCCGAGCACGATAGAAGTGGAATACATTGTTGCATGTTCCGCCAGTTGTGTAGTCGTATGGCTTCATATGTTGTTGATATATCTATTTGATATGAAGATGGAAGCCATCGTGATCCTATGTGATAACCAGAGTTGTATAAAGATGATGTGTTCCATAATGGGCCGAATCACATAGAGATTCGATATCATTACATCCGTGATATGGTGTAGAGAGGATCCATAAATCTCTAGTATGTTAGCACGGATGAACAGGTTGTCGATGTGTTGACCAAGCCTTTGTCTCGTGTAAAGTTTGAGCACTTTTGAGACAATCTTGGTATAGTCTGAAATGACCTCCCTCGAAAGGGGGAGTAGTGTTGATGATACTATGGTATCCTGATCAATAGTGGTATCTCTGTTAGGATTTTTATAATCCTAGGGAATCTTATGATTCATGGATAGATCTCGAAGGTACAGTAAGGACGGTCTGTCAGAGTACCACGTGGTAGATCTATTAGGATTTTATATCCTAGGGAATCTTATGATTCCTGGGAAGCTCCTTAGGGACTGTCAGAGTACCACAAAATGTTGTTGCCATCCTTGTGTTGTGATACCAGCTTCATGTTGATGATATTCCATCTTAATTGTTGTGATGCCAACCTCGTGATGATGACATTCCAACCTCATGATGTGATGATGTTCCAGCCTCTTGCTATGATGATTTTTCAGCCTCATGTTGTGATGGTGTTGCCATCTTCGTGTTGTGATGATCTGTTTCCAGTCTCATATTGTGGTGCCAGCTTCATGTTGATGATGTTGTGATACCAACCTCGTGTTGAAGACTCTCAGCCTAGTGTTGATGTTGATAATGCTCCAACCTTTGTGATGTGATATTGTTGTTGATGATGTTGTATCAGCCTTGTTTTGTTATTGATGATGATTATGTATTAGTGTTATACTAATCCATGTTGATGCAGATGTTGATGATGCCACTTCAACTTCTTGCTAAAGATGATGGTGATGATGCCACTTTAGCTTCTTGTTGAAGATGATGATGATGATGCCACTTCAGCTTCTTGCTAAAGATGATGATGATGATAATGCCACTTCAACTTATTGCTAAAGATGATGATGATGATGATGTTATTTTATCTTTCATGCTGAAGATGATGGAGTTACTTTATTCTCATGCTGAAGATGATGATGATGATGTTATTTCATCTTTCATGCCAAAGATGATGATGTTACTTTAGCCTCACGTTGAAGATGATGATGATGTTACCTTAGCCTCATGTTTATGAGGATGATGATGCCATTCCAGCTCCTTGTTGTGAATGATGACATTGATGATGAGAAAAAATTTCGATGATTTATAGATATGCCAGTCAGTGTTCCAATATGTTGTTGATGATGTTGCCCTCTCTCTCGTCTAATGTTGTTGTAGAATACCCTTCTTGTTAAGGGGGAGTCTTGAAATATTGTAACTACAAAGAGTATTCTATTTATTATTGATGTATTATTCATTAGATCAATACCCTTTTGTGGATTGATCATGTCACGTATTGTAAATGACCAAATCCCATTTTGCAGATTGGTCAAACCCTAATTGTAATATGCTAAATGAGAAGTCATCCCCAAAATATATTAAAGTGGTTATGACCATCTAGAATGAGAAGTCGACCCTACCAGTGAAAAGACACCTCAGTTCAACGCCTGCCAGATTGTGTAAATAAGAGAGGCTAGCGCCTCAATTTTTCACTCACTCACTTGATCATCAGAGCGCAAGTTTGGAGCTGTAGTTGGAGAAGAAGAGAGCGAGAGAGGCGCACTACTTAGGAGAGGACTTTCTGTATTGTTTGGTTTATTCTCTTGGCATTGTATTGGCTATCTATATTAAGGAATTTTTTGCTGGGTTTTCTCCCCCATGAGGTTTTCCCAGGATAAATGATGTGTCTCTTGTGATTGTGTATTTCTCAGTGATCCTATCTATGCTATGCTTATATAGTAAATTTAAAATAAACATAATCATAGCTTAAACCTTAACAGATAGAGTGGGGGAAGAGTGGGGTAGAGAGGGAGAGAGAAAGAGGGATATAGGGAGATATTGTTAGATGTGCGTGAGAGAGAGAGAGAGAGAGAGAGAGAGAGAGAGAGAGACTGAGAGTGAGAGTGGGGAGAGAGGGGGGGGAGAAATGGGTTTACAGAGAGAGAGAGAGTGTAACATCCCTCTCTTGTGCGCACTGAGAGAACTTATTCTTTGAGGACACTTGCTTGCAAGTGATCCGAGATATTATACTATTGGTCGTTTTGATTATGATTATGAGATATGACAAACTTGATGATACGTTATTATGTTGTATTTACATAGACAGGTGCTATTGACTGGGTTCTCCTGAGTGTGCAGGACTTTGGACATTGAGGATGCAGAAGCATCGATGAAACCCCTTGGACTTCAAATCGAGTCAGGGAGAGGACTGTTGGGTTTGAACGTTATTGATGTGAAACATGCACATATGATTAGATGTTATCATGAATGATTATTATTGCCGACATGATTCATTGATGGATGCAGGCTGACGATAGCTTACTGACCAAACTCACATGTGGAGTAGAGGGGTCACGCAGGACAACCAGAGACTTGAGTGAGATATCTGGACAACAACCCTGCCACAGCCTACTAGCACTCCCACCATGACTCTAATTGTATGTTATTGATTTCCTAGTTCGAGAATACCCACGATGTCATGAGGGCAGACTGTGACAGTTGCTCATGATGATTCTAAGGGGCATGCAATAAGGTAGGGGCCTTATTCCTTAGAGGCCCTTAGTCTCCTACAAGATCACCTGGCAGAGTATTGACTCCAGGGGTTTTTACATCTACCAAATTTAGTCAAGAGGTGAGTGGCACCCTTGGAGAATGTAGTGTGTCCTGAAGGGCACGTCACGCAAGGAAAACAAAAAGAGGCGAGTGTCACCCTTAGAGCACATAGTGTGTCCTGAAGGGCATGCCCCTCACAAGTAAAATGGAAAGAGGCGAGTGGCACCCTTGGATCACGTAGTGCGTCCTGAAGGGAACGTCACACAAGGAAAACAAAAAGAGGCAAGTGGCACCCTTGGATCACTTAGTGCATCCTGAAGAGCACGTCACAATCTCAACGGGTAAGTGAATAAACCTAGTCAACCCTAAAATGAATGATGTGATAAGTAATATTTAAAAACAATTTTTCTATAATGAAAATGTCGCCCAACCTAGTGAAATTAAAACCTAGGTCTAAGTAGAAAATGTGGTAAAATAATAATAATAACAATAATAAATAAACATGTAACAAGAAGGGGGGGTAAGAAATTCAAATTAATTTATTAAAGTCAAATTATCATGGAGGATTAAAATTTTAAAAAGGGAAATGGTTGTTTTATCTACACTTTCTAAATCGATTTTTAGTTAAAAAGGAAAAAGAGGGAAACTTAAAATAAATAGGAAACTTAAAGAAAAAGGGGAAACCTAAATAAAAGGGGAAACATAAAGAAAAAGCTGAATGTCTAACTTAGTAAGGAATCTTGCCTTAGGAACTTTCTATTTATGAACTCAACTAGGAATTAAGTAAGGCATAAGTCATTTAAGATTTGTAAGGGAATATTGGGACACCAAGGAGCGTTTTTAGGAATGGTTTTAGGTGGGTGAGGGAAATAGGAATATCTAATTAATTAATAAAATTTATTTTCTGGTGCAACTAGGGGATGGGTGACATGTGTATGTGGGAGGTTTTTTCTAATTAAAATTTATGAAAAAGGAATTTAATGAGAATTTGGGAAAATAATTACTTAAAAACTCTATAAAAAGGATGGAGGAGGAGGAGTATGAATATCTCATCTTTTGGCGTAACGTTATGCTACTAAATTTTTCCTTGACTAAACTTTCTCTTATGGGAGTTGGGATACCCAGCTCGGGTAACGAGTGGTAGCTCAACCTTTTGAGGCGAGTTGGGTGCTAGCAGTTCTCTGGTATTGTGTGTGTGGCCCCTTTACGGCTCATGGGGCTCAGGGGGGAGAAAATTACCCCTAGCGTTGGCTGGGAGGTACCGATGAGGTCACATCGGTCGACAAGTGGGAGTTGGATGGAGCGTGCGTGGGACAATGACTCAGATCTTTCTCATTTGGCTATGGTACGCATGCATATATTTTTTAATGTTAGTTTAATATTGTTTATGTGCTTTCAATATTGTACTTCTATTGTGTAAATATTATGTTTTATTCAACGTTTTATAATCAAAGAACTTAAGGTCATCCCAGCTTTATGCTTGTTGTATTCTGAATTGATTTCCCATGACGAACCCAACTCCTAATTGCAATGACTTCTCTGTGTTTGTTTTCATTGATAATTACAAAGAAAAATTGTAGTTTATCTTCTGTCCCTTATTCCCTTAGATATTAGTCCGTGCCCGAGCAGTCGTCAAGGAGCCGAATCGACAGTCATCACTTCGGTGTTTAAAGACCTATAGATTCAAATGCCCTACTTTCCTGTGCATGGATAATAGGTGAAGGATAAAAAAAATTCGCCCGACCATCTATCCCTTACTTATCTCTGTGTTTTTCTCTTGTTATTAATCCTGGATCTTTACGCCTTCTTGTGAATGAGTATCCTTGCGTTGATTGATTCATTGTTGAATGATTGGTCCTTGCGCCTCTTTGTGTTGTGTATCTATGTGTTTTTGTTGATTATCTCTATGATTTCTTGGCATATTACCCAGCGCTTGAATGCTAAACCTCTACATTTTTGGTATTTAATTAGCCTCTATTTATTGTTTATTTATTTCTCCCTGCGAACAACTTAATACTCTCTGTGTTTTAATACACCTTTTTGTTTTTGGTTTATTTATTTCACCCAGTGAATCGCCCTAATAATATCAGTGTTTTTAAGGATCACCTCTGCGTCTTTTTTACTGTGTAATGGTGGCGTCTTTACTCGTGTAATGGTGGTGTTTTTACTTGTGTATTGGTTGCGATTTTACTTGTTAATGGTTGCGTTTGGTGAATGTGTAATGGTTAGAAACAGATTCATTTATGGGAAGCGATATTTATTTTGTTGACAATGAGTATTAAAGGACAAAATTACTTTTTATAGACAACGATCACATATCTGCGATTTTGACAACTATTATATATGAGTTATTTTATATCTGTGTTAACATTTACCAACGATTATAAATCTATGATATTCTTGAAAATGATTATATATCAGAGTTATTTGAATTTGCAAATCCCTTTATTCCTTTTTATTTGTGAATCCCTTTATATCTGCATTATGACAAATTGTGGTTGCATTATTCCTATTACTTTTACGAATCCTTTTTAATAGACTTCGAAATGGTTATTAGATGGCAATATCAATAGGTTAGTCAAGATATTTATCCTTAGTTTTATCATAGAATTTATCTCTATGATTTGGCTGGGCAGAGATCCATTTTTCTTAGAGTTTTAAACTCGCCTTTAAATGTATTTTTTTCACTGCAATTTTGTTGGGCGGAGGTCAAATTTCATAGAGTTTCAATATTTTCTTTTAAATGTAAATTACACAACGATTTTATTTATTGAATGGACAGTATACTTACCCATGAATTTCATTGTTGATACCTGTGTTATTAATGACAATGAACCCCCTTGATTTATAACGAACATTTAAAGGGAAGTAAATCCCCTTTTTGATTGATAGACAACCCTTTTTGACAACGTTTTTAATTAATATGTTGACAATAATATTTTGGCACCAACCTTATAATATGTATGACAACAAATTTTTAATAGGTATGATAGACGTGTATGATTGGGTAGCGATTTCCTTCTATTTAGACAACGATATCCCAGCTAGACAACCATTGATTGTTAGGTAGTGATTTTCCATAAACTTGTGGGACAATAGTTTACTGCATTGTAGTGGTTGTTGTACATAGATGTTGACAACGAATTTAGTGATAAATGTGTGTGTAATTGTTCTGTGTATGTTTTTGTGTATGACTGTGAATTCAATATATTGTTGATAGCATCTTAAATATTGTTGATAGCATTTTAAATAGCGTAGCATTTTAGATATTGTTGATAGCATTTCAAATATTGTTGATATCATTTTGAATATTGTTGACAGCGTTTTAAATATTGTTGATAGTGTTTTAAACAACGTAGCATTTTACATATTGTTTATAGCATTTCAAATATTGTTGATAACATTTTAAATATTGTTGACAATGTTTTAAATATTGTTGATAGAATTTTAAATATTGTTGATATCGTTTTAATATTGTTGATAGCATCATCATGGATAGCATTTTAAATATTGTTGACGCAAAATGTTATTACACAACAATATTATTTATCAAATAGTTATGGTTATTGATCTAGTGATATGATTATAATTACTTATACTAGACCGCAATATAATAGACATCGTAGTTCACTTTTTGTTAAATAGTTCACTTATACTAATCGACAACGTTTAATTGTTGACATCGTTTATTGATTATGTTAAGTACTTATAGTAGTTCACTTTTAATGCAAACAAAAAACAAGTAGTTATTCCATAAATGGTAAGGAAGGATCAGTTTAAGGATTGTATGATGCATGTGGAGTCGGGAGTTAATGTGAGGTATGATTGGTTAAGGATTAGATTCCTAGGCGCCTTTAACCATGTTGAAGTAGGATTTGTTTGGAATTTAATGTGTTGTATGAATGTTATAGTCGTCATATTCCCTTGCGTCTTGTTGTCTTCTCGATTGTTGGTTGGGTTCTTGGGTTTAGTCCTCATGTTTTTGGCAACTAATTCGGTCTCCTAGCATGAGAGATTAAGCTTGGGTTAAGGGTATAGATATGTTTTTTGTGCCATGGTTACAGTCACGCCTATCGCTTTGTGACGACATAATTCCTTATGAGGGAATCATTGTGCGCCGTGATTGATAGAGGCGAGGATAACTTGGTCGGATTCTATGCTTCCCGATGTGAGCATTTGTTCATTGTAATGGTTGTTGGTACTTGGTTTTGTAATGCCTTAAGGAATTGGGTTTTGCGTGACATAGAGGTTCCTAGTTCCTGGTTGTCGAAGCCACTCTGTCGGGATGTTGATGTTGTCCTTTAGCTTGTAGTTGTTTTCTTTCTTGTGTCGAGCAGGTAATCGTTTCTATCTATCTTTGATTATCGCATTTTTCATCCAGTTGCTTGATGTGATAGTGTCTGAGTCATTGTTTATAGTTGCCTGATCTGTGCACATTATGTTGTCATCAATTCGGATTGTTTAACTCTTATCATTGTTGTCGTCCTGCTTTAAAAAAAAAATTTGCCTTTGTGTTGCGTCGCTTGTAGTCGTAACGATGGGGTCGTTACATATGGTATCAGAGGGGGTTCAACCCTGTGACTATGGATCGCCATGCTTTACACTGCAGTAAACCCTTGAGTATTAACCTAGCACTAACTAAAAAAATTAATGTGTCCATGTGGTGATCTAGATTAAAGGATGCCAAAGAGGTTTGCAGCGTGGTGTCGTGGAAGGAGGTGTGACACCTCCATAAGTTCCCATGCCCTCGAATTCTAACCCCAAGGGGAGGAACAATTCCTTGGGATGGATGTAATTGTTGCAATGGATGATGATGTCTTGAAAAGGTCCTTTCAGGGAATGTCAGAGGCCTTAATCCACCATCTGTACTGAGATAAGGCCAGGGTGCCTATACCCCTGAGGGTCCACAACGCGCCCCAGCCAATACCGTTATCTTTCACTGAGAACTTGAGAGGGATAAGTTGTCAAGTCCACGAGTGTCACAGACGGCTCAACCGTCAAGGTATGGTTGGAGAATATGACAATGTGCTTTTCACTTTGCGACTACCTCCAACATGAAGTTCCGCTTGGTGGTCTTTCAACTAAATGGGAGCGCTCTTCTATGGTGGAAGACGCTCCTACCGCATTTGAACATGGCAGTCGAAGACGTTTCATGGGAACTATTTGAGGAACGATTCCCAGAGAGGAATAGAGCATCTGGATCAGCCAAAACCACTACCATGGGGGATTTGGGCAATGCCCATTGAATTCATGCAGTGGTGAATAACCACCAGGAAAAGCACCAGTTGACTGTGCTCGAGACGTCAGGTACTATCGTTGACCAGACCCTTGGTATTTTAATAGATCTCACGGCTACTGAGAGTTTCATTCTGGTGCAGTGCCAAAAAGAATTAAGGTAAAGGCAGTTGGACATGATGAGTTTATCTTTGTATAAATGACTTCGGGATCCAAATAGAAGGTTGGTGGGAAGGTTATGGGTTGTAGCCTTAACCTAGGAGAGTTTGTCACTAGTTCCAACCTGTATGTCACGATCTTAGGATCTTATGACGTCATGATCGATATGGATTGGTTGGAATCGCATGAGGCAATACTCAACTGTAAGATGAAATGGTTGAGCTTGGTCGATGATGAGGGAAAAATATGTGTGATTTTAGGTCAGAACCAGGGATTTTCCCTCAGGTTCATCTCTTCCTTATAGATACGAAAGAGCTTGTGCAAGGGATGTAATATTTATGTGATCCTTGCGTTAAACATGAAGGGAGTAGAGGAAGGTCTAGAATACCTTCCGGTGATGAGAGAGTTTGCAGACGTCTTCCCTGAGGAGTTACTTGGGATGCCTCCGAAGAGGAAATTGGAATTTACCATAGACCTAAAATCGGGGGCTAAACCAATAGCAGAACACCTTATCGGATGTCAACCCCGGAGTTACAGGAGTTGAAAATGAAACTAAAGGAGTTGATGGACCTAGGACTTATACGTCCAAGTGTGTCACAGTGGGGTACGCCTGTTATCTTCATATGGAAGAAGGATGGGTCATGGAGAATATGCTTTGACTATCATCAATTGAACGAGGCAACAAACAAGGATCAGTAGCCGTGGCCAAGGATTGATGATCTGTTTGATCAGATGAAAGGCGCGACAATGTTTTCAAGGATCACCTTGCGATCAAGGTATCACAAGTTACGGATCAAGGAGGATGAATTCCCTAAGACTGATTTTAAGACGAGGTTTGGACATTACAAGTTTACTATTTTACTGGTTGGACTCACGAATTCCCAGGGGTATTTATGAGTTTGATGAACGGGGTGTTCCATAAATACTTGGACAAGTTCATCCAAGTATTCATTGACGATATTTGATTTACTCTCGGATGATGGAGGAGCATGATGAACACTTGTTATTGGTACTACAGTGTTTGCGAGAGAACAAATTGTATGGGAAATTGTCTAAATGCTCGTTTTATCAATCGAAGATTCACTACTTAGGGAATTTCATCTCCGGTGAAGGTATCGCTATGGATCCAGTAAAGGTCGAGGCTATTATGGAATGGCCTATGCCAAAAAATGTCCCAGAAGTGTGTAGCTTCATGGGTATAGCGGGATACTATCGAAGGTTTGTCAAGGGTTTCTCAAAGATAGAAAATCCAATTACGGAATTGCAAAAGAAGAACAAGAAGTTTGTTTGCACCGAGAAATGCGCAGCATTTCGAAGGCTCAAGGAGTGTTTGAAAATGACACTGATACTGAAGGTCCCTGATATGGACACCAACTTCTTGGTATGCACTGACGCATCCAAGGAAGGCTTAGGCGGAGTCTTGATGCAAGATGATCGAGTGATCACTTACATCTCGAGAAAGTTGAGAAGGCATGAGGAGAACTATGCAGCACATGATTTGGAGTTGTTTTCCATTGTTTATGCCTTGAGATCTTGGAGACACTACCCTATTGGACAAAAACACGAACTAAAAATGGACCACTATGGACTATAACACATATTTACACAAAGTGACTTGAACGCACGACAACACCATTGGTAAGAATTGCTTAGCGAGTACGATTACAAGATTACTTACATAAGTATAACAATGAACAGAATGGTTGATGCATTAAGTCAAAGACCATGCATATTTTCATTGATTCCTCGTTAGACAAATCTACGTTAAAATATTATAACTTTACAGCGCGACGATGACTGGTGCAAAGAGGTCAAGGATTTTATCGGACAAAACAAAAGGATGGTACCAAGGTTTGAAGGGTTTACTATGGACAATGACAGAACTTTGATATTTAAAAGTTGAATTTACGTAAGTCCCAATGACAAGTTGAGTTTGATCCTAAATGAGGCTCATAGAGCAGTGTACATGGCTCACCCAGGAGTCACGAAGATGAGGGAAGACCTTAAACCCTTATTCTTCTGGAAAGGAATGAAGGCAGACATAGTCCACTATGTGGAGATATTTCTAGAATGTCAGCAAGTGAACGCTGAACATAAACATCCAATAGGATTACTACATCCACACGTTATTCCAGAGTCGAAATGGGAGGTCATTTCAATGGATTTCATTAATTTTATTACCACTGACGATAAGGAGACATGACTCAATTTTTGTGGTAGTCAACACTCTGACGAAGAGTGCTCATTTTATTCCTGTGTGTACGATGTATCAGGCACCTGACATAGCTAGAGTTTTCATCAGTGAGATTGTGAGGTTGCATGGAATTCCTAAGAGGATTATATCCGATCGAGGATCGATGTTTGTTGAACGATTTTGGACTAGTTTCCAAGAGGCCTTGAGAACCCAACTTAACTCTAGTACTGTGTATCACCTGGAGATAGACGGGCAGACCGAACCAAAAAACCAAATCTTGGAGGACATGTGCATGTATGTGATGGACCAACAAAAGAATTGGGAGGAATCCTTGCCACTGGAAGAATTTTCGTATAACGATTGTTATCAAAGCACCATTAATATGGCACCTTTCAATTTTCTTTATGGGTGACAATGTCAGACGCCTTGAGTTGGGATCGACTTGAGGATAGGGTCCTAGATGGACCGGAAGAGATCCCAGAAATGGAAGATCAAATGAAAACTATAAGACAAAGGATCAAGGAAGCACAAGATCAACAAAAGAGTTATGTCGATGCGCATTGTGTCGACTGTAGCTATGATGTTGGCGATCGTGTATTCTTGCAGGTGAAACCGCATAAGAGTCCGATCAAGTTTGGAAAGGGTGCTAAACCATCTCCTAGGTTCGTGGGATCCTGCGATATTGTGTAAAAGAGAGGGTCGTGGCCTATTGACTAGCCTTGCCTAATAATTGAGGCGTATGAATGATGTCTTTCACATATCTGTTTGAGAAATTATGTTAGTGATCCTACACATGTTTTGACTTGGGTACCTTGCAGGTATCGAATGAGGGTGCGCTCACGTCTAAGCCAATATGCATACTGGACCATCGCATTCGACAGCTACGACGTCGAATAGTAGATCATGTCAAGGTCTAGTGGGACAACTATAGTCCACACTCGACGACTTGGGAGGACGCATATGTTATGTGTCAGCGGTTTCCATTTTTATTTGATAGATACACTTATTATACTGTGATACACTTTATTTCAGCACTTATATACTGTGAAACTTCGGGAAGAAGTTTATACCAAGAGGGGCTGTATGTAACATCCCTCTCTTGCATGCACTGAGTGAACTTATTCTTTGAGGACACTTGCTTGCAAGTGATCCGCGTTATTATATTGTTGGTCATTTTGATTATGATTATTAGATATGATGGAATTGATGATATGTTATTTTGTTGTATTTACATAGACATGTTCTATTCAATAGGTTCTCCTGAGTGTGCAGGACTTTGGACATTGAGGATGTAGAGGCATCGATGAAACCCCTTGGAATCCATATCGAATCAGGGAGAGGACTATTGGGTTTGAATGTTATTGATGTGACACATGTACATATGATTATATGTTATGATGATTGATTATTGTTGCTGACATGATTCGTTGATTGATGTAGGCTGACAATAACTTGCCGACTAGACTCACATGTGGAGTAGAGGGGTCACGCAGGACAACCAGAGGCTTGAGGGAGAGGTGTGGAAAACAACCCTGCCACAACCTACTAGCACTCCCATCATGGCTCAAACGGTTTGTTAACGATTACCTAGTTCGAGAAGACCCATGATGTCGTGAGGGAAGACTGTGACAATCTCTCATGATGATTCTAAGGGGCGTGCAATAAGGCAGGGGCCTTATTCCTTACAGGCCCTTAGTCTCCCACAAGATCACCTAGCGGAGTATTGACTCCAGGGGCTTTTATGTCTACCAAAGTCAGTCAAGAGGCGAGTAGCACCCTTGGAGCACATAGTGCATCCTAAAGGGCACATCACGCAAGGAAAACGGAAAGAGGGGAGTGACACTCTTAGAGCACGTAGTGCATCCTAAAGGGCACGTAGCGCAAGGAAAACTAAAAGAGGCGAGTGACACCCTTGGAAAACGTAGTGCGTCCTGAAGGGCACGTCGCGATCTCAACGGGTAAGTGAATAAACGTAGTCGACCCTAAAATGAATGATGTGATAAGTAATATTTAAAAACAATTTTTCCCTAATGAAAATGTCGCCCAACCTAGTGAAATTAAAACCTAGGTCTAAGTAGAACACGTGGTCAAAAAAAAATAATAATAATAATAAATAAACATGTAACAAGAAGGGGGATAAGAAATTCAAATTAATTTATTAAAGTCAAATTATCATGGAGGATTAAAATTTTGAAAAGGGAAATGGTTGTTTTATCTACACTTGCTAAATTGATTTTTCGTTAAAAAGGAAAAAGAGGGAAACTTAAAAGAAATAGGAAACTTAAAGAAAAAGGGGAAACCTAAAGAAAAGGGGAAACATAAAGAAAAATTTGAATGTCTAACTTAGTAAGGAATCTTGCCTTAGGAACTTGTTATTTATGAACTCAACTAGGAATTAAGTAAGACATAAGTCATTTAAGATTTGTAAGGGAATATTGGGACACCAAGGAGTTTTTTTAAGAATGATTTTAGGTGGGTGAGGGAAATAAGAATATTTAAATAATTAATAAAATTGATTTTCTGGTGCAACTAGGGGATGGGTGACATGTGTACGAGGGATGTTTTTCTAATTAAAATTTATGAAAAGGAATTTAATGAGAATTTGGGAAACTAATTACTTAAAAACTATATAAAAAGTATGGAGGAGGAGGAGTATGGATCTCTCATCTTTTGGCGTAACGTTACATTGTTGAATGTTTCCTTGACTAAACTTTCTCTTGTGGGAGTTGGGATACCCAGCTCGGGTAACGAGTGGTAGCTCGACCTTGCGAGGCAAGTTAGGTGCTAGCAGTTCTCTGGTATTGTGTGTGTGGCCCGTTTATGTCTCAGGGGGCTTAGGGGGAAGAAGAGTACCCCTAGCGTGTTGGAAGATTGGTTGTTTCAATTGATGTCAACCCTAGTCATGGGTTTTGGACCGCAATATTCATGAAGGTATTTGGACATGAATGAAAATGAACATGTAGATACAAGACCCATGGATGGATAGTATACATCATGTTTTTTCTGGTGGTATGTGGCACATCAATTAGATCCTCATGGTTGAGGAGAAATGAATTTTTGAAGATGACAAATTGAATTGAAGAAGGAAGTACATGTAGGCCCTGAAGATAATTAAAGAAAAGAATTACAAAATAAGAAATTGTTAGGTTGACCTGAATGTTAAAAGGAAGTGACATAAATGGTATAAATAAATATAATTATATATTCATTTGATACACAAGTCGAATTTCAGAGGAAATCAGAAGTAAAGAAGGCCATATTTCAAGGGAGGATGAAGTGTTTTGGTGATGTGTTCTAAGGTATGTTATTTTCAGGTCATATTACCATTTTTGCTATAAATATTTTTATAGAATGATCTAGATCATGAAATTTCTATGGTATTGAGAAGACATATCAAGGTATCTGTGGTAAAAAAATCAGCTCTTTATTCTCTATAATTATGGAGATACACTCTGTGGAAGATAGGGTTTTTGACCAGTCCTGAAGCTAGTCAATAAACAGGTGTTCCGGGTAAAATAGTCATAACTTCTTCATAGAGAATACAAATGAAGTGGGACAAATTTAATTGGAAACAATATGGATTTTAGTTTCTTGTGTCTGAGTTTCAGAATCTGATGTTAAATATTGAGTGTGGGGCATTATGTGCAAGTTCAGTCTCCTGAATAAACCAAAATTGAACAAAGTCTACCATTCTCTCTATAACTTGGTTTTGGGTGGAAGGAAGGGGCAAGGATGGAGAGTTAAATACTCTCTTGATATTGGAGTACTGTATATTCCTCTTGGAGGTTTATCCCTCCCTTTACATTTGGAAGTTGTAGCTACCTTTGGAAGTCATTACTTCCCTTGAAAAATAACTATTGATTATTTCTCATATATTGTGCATGGTGTATTGTGGTGTATAGGTGTAACTCTTATACTATTGTTCATTTCTCATTGGATATAGTTGAATGGTTTAAGTATAAGTTGAAAAAGGTTTAAAATTGTACTTGATAGTGATTCACCCCCCTCTCAGTATCAACAATTGGTATCAGAGCAGGTTGCCTTCATAATAGTTTAACCACTGGGAGGAAAATCCTGAGCAAAGATGGATGACCATGAGAACATTTCAAATGGGATTTAAAAATTTGATGGAATAAATTATTCATACTAGAGTGATAGAGTGAAAACTTGCCTAATGTCTTTGGGAGTAGACATTTGGTACTCAGTTGTAAATGGCTATGTAATCCCAAATAATGCTCCAACCGATCCAAATGAGAAGAAGCTTATGAGTTGTAATTCAAAATCCAGACATGTTAATCTAGTAGGATTGGAACCAACCATTGCTAGCAAATTGATGGTCTGCAACACTGCTAAAGAGGCATGGGAAAAACTCAAGAGTATCTACGAAGGTGATCCAAAAGTTAAGCAATTCAAGCTTCAACGACATAGAGTGGAATTTGAAAATTTGAAGATGAATGAAAAGGAAGATATTTCAACCTATCTTCTTCGAGTTGATGAAGTTGTTAATGCTATCAGAGGATTAGGTGAAGAGCTCAATGAATCATTGGTTGTAAAAAAAGTCTTGAGATCACTTCTCTTGAAGTATTATGCTAAGGTCCCCGCCATTGAAGAAACTAGGGACTTGACCAAAATGAAAATGGATGAATTACATGGGTCTCTTATAGCATATGAAATGAGAACATGTACAGAAAGTAACCAGCCAAACAATGAAGCATCCTTTAAAGCCATAAAGAAGACACAATACAAGGATAACAACCTTGATGAAGAAATAACAAATTTTGTAAGAAGGTTTCAGAAGGGAAGTGGAAGATACAAAGGTAAGTCTCCTCTCAAATGCTTTAACTGTGGTAGAATAGGACATATTGTTGAAAATTGCTACTATAAAAAGAGAAGTATCAACAATAAAAAGAGATTCTACTCCAAGGAGAGTGATGACATCTCCTCATATGAGAGTGATGAAGAAGATAATGATGGAGGAGAAGTCCTCTTCATAACGAAAGAAACCTAGGATGATGATCACAAGAATTCTAAAGAAGAAGAAATCATTTGTCAAGAAGATTCAGATGAAGAAACCAACCTTAATTCATTTTGGGGATACAAAGACAATGCATAAAGTGAACACGAAGATGAGAATCTTGAAAAGTTGAAGCATGTTGAAAATGAAAATAGCAAGCATAGAAACACAAACATAATACTAAAAGGTGAATTGAGTAGTTGTGAAGAAGAGAATTACAAGCTTGAAAAGACCATTAATAGCTTGAAGGAACAATTAGAATATTATGATAAATTGAAAGAAGAATTGGATCACACAAAAGGGGAGCTACTATTGACAACAAAACAATTGAAAAAGTTCGAAAAAAGCACTGAAAAATTAGATGAGATCCTTAGCAATCAAAGATCTCCAAATGACAAGACAAGACTAGGATACAATGACAGTTTGAAGACAACAAAACAAGAGAAGGAAGATGAAAATGATGAAACCAACACTCC
>SNQJ01S0018700.1:22956-33954 GCA_010110895.2 Picea sitchensis
GTTAAGCTCAGTTGTACTAGTTGTAACTGAACTTACACTAGTGAGAGTTTAGTGAATTAATTATTAATTAATTCACAATCAGTGATCTCACATGCAACTGAAGATTTACCATTGTTAACTACATGCATGTCAGATCCAGTGGAGACCTGGTTGATATAACAGGTGAAAGGGACAATTTGACTATTAGTTGTGACATTAGTGAGTGCACTCATGCAACCACACACACATTGGATGTTCCCATGAGGATTGTGCAGCCTAGGCAAGAGGATTCATTCATTGTAGGGATTTCCATTAGCAGGGATTGCGCAAAGGAGGCAGGTTGTCTGGAGGCAGTAATTTGGCACATGCATTTGCCAATTTTTGTATGACAGTGTGAGACAATTGTATATTTTACTGAGAGCTCTTGGATTAGAGTTTTGTACGAGATTGTTTCATGATCCATGATATATACATAATATATGATAGTGGGGTTTTTAGATTTATGCTTTCCCGGTAAAACATCTATGTTATGTGTGATTGATATCTCTTCTTGATATTGCAATTGGCAATCGTTTTTTAAATTCTACAAGAATTTTAGTAGAAGCGATTATGTATTTAATAATTGTTATATCAGGAGAATCCAGGAAATACATAATTTGTATCAAATTTCTACATGGTATCAGAGGGAATAAGATTGCAGAAGTTGAGTTTGTGATTGGATAGAATTTGAATTTGCAGAAAGACTTTCTTGGTGCTACAGCTAATTCAAGATCGAAATGGATTTCAATGGCTTGAGGTTAGAGTATGCACTCGAGGGAAGCTAAAACTACATTTCTTGGAAGGATAGGATGGAGGCAATACTCAAAGACAATGGCTTGAAGGAATTCATTGACAAAGATGTTCCTAAGCCAGATGTTGCAAACGCTGCAAATATTGATGCATGGAAAAACTAAGTGGCAAAGGCGAGGAGGATTCTAGTGGAGGGAGTACGAGACCATATTGTCTCAATTCTCCATGGAAAATCCACACCACATGCAATGTGGAAGACCTTGATGGATCTATTCCAAAACAACAACGACCATATGAAATTGGCACTCAAAGATAAACTTAGGAAGATCAAGATGGAGAAGGGTGACTCCATTCCAAAATATCTCACAAAGTTTGTCCAATGTCGGGATGAGCTGGGGAGTGTGGGAATACATTCCCTGATGATGATTTGGTGAGCTTGGATCTCATAGGACTTCCCAAGAGTTGGCACAGTTATCAAGACTCTGTCAATGGAAGGGAAAAATTGTCAGATTGGGAACAACTATGGTCAGATCTAGTGCAGGAGGAGTTTAGGTGGAACACCAGAGATGGCTCTTCATCAAAGCATGATGATGAAGAGGATTGTGATTTGGCTGCCAAGGCAAGGAAAGAGAAGGGAAATAAATTCCATTCAAAATCTGAGTCTAAAGGAAAGAAGATGGATTTGTCCAAAGTGAAGTGTTTTCATTGTCACGAACATGGCATCTCGCTACTAACTGTCCGCAAAAGAAGAAGAACAAGAAGGTTGTTAGAGCTACAACTGGTGAGGCCATTGCCTCACAATTTGAAATTGACTTCTCCTTGATCACATGCATGACGTTAAGTGCATTGGTATCGGTGTGGTATTTGGATAGTGGATCTTCCTTCCACATGACGAGAGATAAGGAGATTTTCAGTGACTTGGAGGAGAAAAATATCAAAATGCATATAGAGATGGGCGATGATGGCCGATATGGTGTGAATGGAATTGGTACCATTACCTTTTAGAGGGAGTCAGGTAAACCATTTCAATTGAAATATTTTATGCATGTTCCAGGTCTGAAGAAAAACTTGGTCTCAGTCGCAATGTGGGAGGACAGAGACTATGACATTGTTTTCAGCGATGGAAAATCTTTCCTGCGACATAAAACAACGGTTCAAGTCAAGAAGATAGGGATTCGAGTTAAGAATATCTACAAGCTGGTTGTAGATGGCTGCGCTTCCATGATGGGTAAGGCAGAAAAAGTGGTGAGTCGGGATGAGGGCGAATTATGGAACAGGTGATTGGGCTATCTTCATCATGGAGCCTTGAAAATCATGCAACAAATATCTATTGGAATTCTAATGGGAACACTTGCTCAGTTAGATCAGTGCAAGGGTTGCACCATGGGTAAGTATGTAAATTCCACCTTTTATGAAAAGGAGAACTGTGCTTTGGTGATCCTAGAGAGAGTTCACACAGACGTGTGTGGACCATTCTCGATTTTCTTCAACAACAAAACATAAGTATTATGTTATTTTTGTTGATGACTTTTCTCATAAATGTTGGATCTTATTCATGCAGAAGAAGGATCAAACATTCTCAAAGTTCTGTGAGTTTAAATCATTGGTGGAGAAAGAGTCGGAGAAGCAAGTGAGGGATTTGGGGAGCGATAATGGCGGAGAATACATCTCTAATGAATTCAAATACTTCTGCAACAAAGAAGGAATTCGAAGAGAACTCATAGCACCTCACAAACCACAGAAAAATGGGGTCACAAAGAGGAAGAAGAGAACGATCGTGGGTGCAACATGAGCGATGTTGCATGATCAGGGCCTGCCAATGCATTTGTGGTTGGAAGCATGCAACACTGTGGTTTATGTGAAAAATCATTTTCCTCATAGAGTACTTGGCATGAGTATACCTGAAGAAGCTTTCATTGGTAAGAAACATGATGTTTCTCATTTTAATATTTTTGGTTCATCTGTTTATGTGCATGTGACCAAGGATGCCAGGAAGAAGATGGAACTGATTACTGAAGTTGGGATATTTTTGGGGTACACATAAACACCCCATAATTATCGTGTGTATTTTCCTAACAATAATATGAATGTTATGCGACGGGATATAAAATTCGATGAGGGGAAAGCCATGCGGTTTTCACTTGAGAGAGGGAGCTAGACTTGCATGCAAAGGAGGAACTGTTGGTTCCCAAATATGAGTCTCAAGATGTGGATCATCCACATGAGGAGGTTTAGGGAGTGGAGGAAGCCACTCAAGCAGAGCCATCCATCATAAATGGCAGAAAGTGCACCATGGAAGCTGATAGATTGAGACTAGATGATGCACAGAATGTAGGAGCCCCTACTTCATAGCACAGACAAAGACAGTCTCCTGACCGATTTACTGGATACATGGATCTCATGAGAAAATGTATTTTGAATGAGCCATATTTCTTTCAGGAAGCAGTGCCAGAGCCCACATGGGTATATGCAAGGTGGAGGAGTATGACTCCATTGTAAAAAACAATGCTTGGGAAATTGTTCCAAGACTGGTCGACAAATCAGTTGTAGGTTCAAGATGGATCTGCAAGGTAAAGAAAGTTGTTGATGGGAGTGTGGAGAAATACAAGGCCATATTTGTGGCCTGGGGATTCTCACAGTTCGAGGGGATAGATTATGTTGAGACCTTTGCACCTATCGCAAGGTACTCTTCCATAAGATCCATCTTTGCACTCTCAACGCAGATGAGTTGTCGCATTCATCAGATGGATGTAAAAAATACATTTCTCAATGGGATCATTGAGGAATAAGTGTATATTGAGAAACCAAAAGGTTTTGAGACCTTTGACAGGGAGTCAAATGTGTGCAGACTCGAGAGAATTGTATGGGCTGAAGAAAGCACCCTGTGCTTGGTACACTTGGATAGACAACTATTTCACCGGACTGGGCTTCACCAAAAGTGAAGTAGATGCAAACCTATACCAAATTATGGTGGAGGATAAGCTTTTAATCATTGTTCTTTATGTTGATGATTTAATACTGACTGGTGACGAGCAGTAGATACACTCATGCAAGGAGGACCTTGCAAAGGAGTTCGAGATGAAGGATTTAGGCCTTCTTCATTATTTCCTAGGATTGGAAATATGGCAGCGAGATGGTGAACTTTTTGTGTCTCAAGGAAAGTATGCAAGGGAGACACTGGGTAAGTTTCACATGGAAGGATGCAAACCCATGGATACTCCTCTTCCAGGAAACTTGAGGAAAGAGGATGCTACTTATGGAGAGGTAGTGTATTCTACTGTCTATCGACAATTAGTGGGTTTGCTAATGTATTTAGTGAACACAAGACTGGAAATTTTCTATGTGGTTAACTAGCTGAGTCAAGCGATGGTTAAGCCTACCAATATATTTTGGAAGACGGGTAAGCATGTCCTGAGATAACTGAGGGGCACATCTGAGTATGGATTATGGTACAAACAGACGGATGAGGTGAATTTGCATGGCTTCATGGATGCAGATTGGGAGGGTAGCCCAACGGACAGAAAGAGAACATAAAGGGGGATCTTTAGTATTGGATCTATAGTTGTTTCTTGGTACAACAGAAAGCAGAGATATGTGGCACTCAGTTCAGGGGAAGCAGAATACATGGCAGCGAGTCAAGCTTCATGTGAGGGTATCCGGATGAGAAAGATCTTGGTTGGTTTGTTTGGTTCTCATTTAGATCCGAAAATGATTCATTGTGATAATCAGAGTTGCATTAAACTCTCGATTAATCCTAAGTTTCATGATAGATCTAAGCATATAGATGTCTGGTATCATCATATCATAGATTGTGTGCAGCAGAAGATCATGTTGCTTCAGTACATTCCTACGAAATATCGGGATGTAGACATTTTGATGAAGGTGCTCACCAGGAGCAAATTTGAATACCATAGAGACAGGATTGGGGTGAATAATGATCCCTTTCTTGTTGAGAGGGAGTGTTGAAAAGTCAACAAGAAATGTGTGTCTAATTTATTTTTCCCTTAAATAAATTGGACAATAAATATTAATCTATTATCTCATAATTACTTGAAATAGTTAACTAAAATGGAAAATCAGTTAGCTATAGGAAATTTGAGTTCAAAGGTTGAATGGTGGGACATGGAAGTCGAATTAGTTGTAAATAAGTGACTTGAAGTTGTAACAGAGTTATAAGTGTATTTATGTGAGCTGTGAAGTAGTTTAACTCAGTTAAGTGAGTTAAGATCAGTTGTACTAGTTGTAACTAAACTTACACTAGTGAGAGTTCAGTGAATTAATTATTAATTAATTCACAATCAGTGATCTCACATGAAACTGAAGATTTACCATTGTTAACCGCATGCATGTCAAATCCAGTGGAGACCCAGTTGAGATAATAGGTGAAAGGGACAGTTTGACTATCAGTTGTGACATTAGTGAGTGCACTCATGCAACCACACACACATTGGATGTGCCCATGAGGATTGTGAAGCCTAGACAAGAGGATTCATTCATTTTAGGTATTTCCATTAGCATAGATTGCGCAGAGGAGGTAGGTTGTCTGGAGGCAGTAAATTGGCACATGCATTTGCCAATTTTTGTATGACAATGTGAGACAATTGTATATTGTATTGAGAGCTCTTGGATTAGATTTTTGTATGAGATTGTTTCGTGATCCATGATATATATAATATATGATAGTGGGGTTTTTAGCTTTATGCTTTCCCGGTAAAACATCTGTGTTATGTGTGATTGATATCTCTTCTTGATATTGCAATTGGCGATCATGTTTTAAATTTCACAAGAATTTTAGTAGAAGTGATTATGTATTTAATAGTGGCATATAATTGTTAGATTAGGAGAATCCAAACAATACATAATTTGTATCAAATTTATACAACTTCACCCCATGCAACCAAGGTATGTGGTTAGTTATCAATATCTACAACATGTCCCTAGGACATCCAATCCTCTCGATGCATCAATACCTGATCATGTGCACTCTTATCTTAGTGCCAACTTTTTTTCATGTTGGATGAGTTCCACATGTCTCAGTGCCAACCATTTTTCATGTTGGATGAGAACACTCAGTGCCAACTTTTTTTCATGTTGGATGAGAACACTCAATGCCAACCCTTTTTCATGCTAGATGAGAACACTCAGTGCCAACCCTTTTTCATGATGGATGAGTTCCACATGTCTCAGTGTCAACCCTTTTTCATCCTGGATGAGAACAATCAGTGCGAGCCCTTTTTCATGTTGGATAAGTTCCACCTGTCTTATTGCCAACCCTTTTTCATTCTAGATGAGAACACTCAATGCCAACCCTTTTTCATGCTGGATGAGTTCCACATGTCTCAGTTCCCACCATTTTTCATGCTAGATGATAACACTCCCTCTGAAGAGGGACCACACCAAGATTTTCCCTGAAGTACTCAAACTTCATCCTCTACATCAGCTCGGTAAACACGTCTACAACTTGATCCTCTATATTTAGGAAATTGGAGCCTCACTACTCCCTTCTGCACTATATCCCCGATATAGCAATATATGATCTTGATATGATTCCACCTATCCTATACCACAGGGTTCTATGACGACTTCATGCAACTTTGGTTGTCACACCAAATGTAGGTCACCTCCAATCCAAGACCAAATAACCGAGACAAAATTTCTTGAAGCCACACTTCTACTACACATGCTACCAAATACTTAGCTTCAGTCGTACTGAGTGCCACACAAGATTGCTTCCTGCATCCAACAGAGCCTCTTAATCCTTACTATAGTACCCAAATCCCTCAGGAACTTATCGTCCAGTTCCCTCTCTAGAACTGAATATAAACTGAATCTTCAACCTATTGAATTCATCACTTGTCCTCCAGAATAAGTCTCATCATCCTCTTCTTGTAGGTCTTACCTTCAAGTCAAATTCAGTCCAATATTATGAAATTTCTGAAGCCAAACTACTTCACGACTTACTACACATACATACTTAGCTTCAACTGTACTAAGCGCCACACATGACTGCTTCTTGCATCTGGTGGAGCCTCCTGCTCCTTACTGTAGTACCCATCTCCCTCTATAATTGACTGTCTGGCTCCCTCTCAAGCACTGAATATCAACTAGATCTTCAACCTGTTGAATTCATCACTTGTCCTCCATAACAAGTCTCGTCATCCTCTTCTTGTAGGTCTTACCTACAAGTCAAATTCAATCCTTAGTCATACTGAGCACTACACACAATTTCTTCATGTTTCTCCATGAAATCATATTGGAGCCTAGACTGAAGCAATATGTCGAAGTTCTATTCTAATCAGGAATACTGTCAGCCCAATCTAAATACGAATGTCCATATAACCCGAACTCATGATCTGTCACATACCTGAGACCATAATCCAATGTACCCTTAAGGTACCCCATAATATGTTTTGCGACAAACAAATGAACCTACCTAGTTTTCTCCATCTATTGACTCAGGGTGTTCACAACAAAACATATATCTAGTCTTGTGTTCTTCAAGTTCATCAATGAACCCACCATCTTCTTGTATAAAGTAACATCCACAATATCTAAAGTCGTATCCTGCAACAACTTCATATTTGATACCATAGGTGTAGCCATTTCCTTTCAATCTAACATATCAAACCTCTTCAATATTTCTACTATATACTACCCTTGATTCAAAGAGATCTCATCATGTCTCTGCCATACCTCAAGACCCAAAAAGTAATGCATCATCCTGATATATTTCATCTCAAACTCAACAGCCAGTTTTTTTTTTCTCTTACACTCTGAGATGATATTTTCCACAATTGTTTAGAAATAGGTCATCCATATACAGTAGTAGTATAACTGAACCATCATCCACAACCTTAAAGTACAGTTTAACATTTGCACTGTTGTTTGTAAATCCTAAACTCATCAAAAAATTGTCGATATTGCCATACCATGCTCAGGGTGCCTACTTTAATCCATGTAAATCCTCCTTCAATTTGCACACTGAGTGTCCTGTAGTTGTCACGTATTCAACAGATTGTTTTGTGACTACAAGTACCATTCTTCTTGATCAAGTTTCCATCTGTACCACATGAATAATTTCAGTGCTTCTAGATTTTGAAAGCCACACACTTTGAGTATTATGTCCTTAGAATACTATGCCAGGGTCATTATCCATTGGTCAAATTACCATGACCAATCCCTAGATAATTTCATCCCGATGTTCAAACATTAACACTTAAGAATAAATTTTGAAATTACATAAAATCTCAATACTCCCTCTGCATGTGTTGACCTCCTCTTCTTCTCCATCACATGGATGTGAAAAAATCTATGTATGGACAATATTGCTTCATATTTCTTCCCGTGACTATCATTATGGATCCTTCTCAGATATATTACCTGTGACGAACCCAAAACAAGAAACAAGAACAACAAAAAAGCATCTCCTCGAAACGATCAATTTATCTTGTGCACAACTATATACAGTAACCCTAGAAGTGATATTTCTTCTACTAACACACATCCATCATATACTCGATGTCATATGACAAACCATGTTGATTTTATAGAGTTAAATTAGACAAACACAATTTTCCGCAAGTGGTAATTACTTCCAACAATATTACTTTAGTAAACTCTAGAACATCACTAAGTAATTACACTCAGAAAATTTCAACTACTTAGAAACTTCGACCTCTTCCTTAGATCACTTCCCAGGTGTGTGAGAGAAAAATATGTGTGTGTATTGTTGTATCTTTTTATAGTAATATTAAATTGATCCAAAAAAGACACGTCTCTTTGAAAATTAAATTTAACTTTCTTTCTTATAAATAGTTGGAGAATACCTCCCGTAACTACCCAAAGATTAATTTGGTTATAATCCATCCACATAGTATTTGAATTTGTTAAATTCTTCCTCCATAATTCATGCGATTGTTTGCAGAAATTTAGGTAGAAGTAAATATGGAGTACATTCCTCATATTTAGGTAATTAGACATTTGTACTAGAAATTACTTCCCACCATAATTTATGGGATTCTTTCTATAATTTAGGTAGGAGTAAAAAGTAAATATGTTGTACATAGATATTGCAACAACCCCATAAATTTAACACTCCCGAGACTTTACTCTACTCTCATTTTCCTGGGCCCTCATGTGAGGGAGTCAAGGACTGTCCCACTATGATACCATGTTGAATGTCGTATTAAAGTTATGAGTGTTCTATCTATAAAGAACATATGGTGACCATCCATGAAGAAGAGATGCGTGGGTAATAAATATATTTATACTTTATATTATATTATACATATAATATAAATATATTTTATATTTATACTTTATACTTTATTATATATATATTTATACTTTATATTATAAATATATTATTACATTAATAATATTATAATTAATAATATTTCTTAGTAATTAATAATCATATTATTAATTATCAATCTAGTAGAATGTATTTCCGATGCTACCCAAACATCAATAATTTCTACAAACTATAATGAATTATTCATAACATTAGAATTGGAAGGAATTCAATATGAACTCATCAACTTTCATGCAAACAAAAATCTCCTAAAAAGGGTAGAAAGGGAGTTATGGTTAAACTTTATTGTATGGAAGTTAAGCTTGAAGATGAAAATGTTCCAGAGAAATTAAGATGGACATTGGAAAAGAACTATAGGGTATTCAAAGAAATTCCTAAATGTCTACCCCCATCTAGAGATCATGAACATAAAATCAAACTAATACTAGGAAGTATACTCCTAATAAAATTCCTTATATATATCCTCATCAACAAAAAAGGGAGATCGAGAAAATAGTAAAAGACATGCTAGATTCAGGTATTATTCAATCAACCATAAAGGATAAATTCCTTATTCCAAATATTGATGAGCTATTAGATGAGCTTCAGGGTGTGGCTTATTTTACACAGTTAGATCTTAAAACAGGATACCACCAAATCATATTAAGAAATATGGCATTCCCAAAACAACTTTTAGAACTCATGATGGGCATTATGAGTTCTTGGTCATGCCTTTTAGGTTGACTAATTCTCCTTCGACTTTTCAAATTCTTATGAAAACAAAATTCGACACCATATTAGAATGTTTGTGTTGGTTTTCTTTGATGAGATACGTATCTATTGAAAATCATGGGAAAACCACATTAAACATGTCGATCAAGTCCTGCAATTTCTTGATAACAATCAATTGTGTGTGAAAATATCCAAATGTTCTTTTGGGAAAAAAGAAGTAGAATATTTGGGTCATAAATTAGTTTATTTGTTATATTAGTAGGTTGGCTAGAACCTTTCATTATAATTGTACCCTTTGTCTTATATATATATATATATATATATATATATATACCCAGGATACGTAGTCTTAGAATCATCATATTTTGTCTTGTAAATTGGATATATCATTTTCAAGGTGCTTGGCTCATAACACTAATGGATTTAGCCTATTTTTTGTCTTTCATTTGAAGATAACACTACTCCATGATTGAGTTTATATTAGGTTTCTTACATTGAAGAATGGAAGAATTATGATGACATCAATTGTTATAGTCCTTCTCCATTTATGCTTACATATAATGTATACTTCATGTATAAGGTCTTCAGGTCCAAATTGTGGGAAAATATATTTATACTATTTTCCATTACGTATGTACCATTTTGATATGTTTCTAGACTAATTCAATGGAGTTTGTAGTCTCATTTCAAGGAGTTGGTTACAAACTCATGGTACTTCGAGGATGTCATTACATAGTGGAAAACTCAAAGTTAACATAAATGGCCTCTTCTAAATGAGGAGAGAGAAAATATGAAGGAATTGATATGCCTTTCAGGATTATTAACACATAGGCCATTGATTACATATGGATTGTTTTGATACGTCTTTGAGCTAAGTGTATAGAGTTTGCAATAACCTTTTTTATTATTGTAATCATTGTTCATTACAATAGTGTTAGATATTAAATAAATTACAATGTCAATTAAAATAGGAGGAATTGGTTTTGCAGTAGTTTATGGTGAGTGCAAGAAGTTCGTGGCCGAAAAAGTGGCAAGGGCATGAGTAAGAACGTGCACTCGCGGGAATGCGTGCACATTCTTATCCTATAGGTTTGTATGTGGTCAAACCTCCACATTGATTGTCACGTAGGTTTAGTGGTAGGAACACATGCACTTTAGTAAGAACACATGTGCGGTCCTAAGAACGCCTGCACATTCTTACTGAT
>SNQJ01S0018700.1:33964-66002 GCA_010110895.2 Picea sitchensis
AATGTGTATTTCTCTAAAAGACCTTTCCAACAGGATATCATGCGCCTAAAACGAAGGTCATATGCAAAATTTACGACCTCGGGAAGTTGAGGTACCAACTTACCCATAGGGGCCCACATGACTTTTGGCATTTCACCATCTAGGCTTAGGTTTTTTGATGTCTAGGGTTTTGGCATTCATGAGTAATATCAAAAAGGCCTTTGGGCCTCATTGTAATCATTCTTCTCAGAGATAACTACGACCATTCGAGCAAGTGTTTTAGTTTTTCATTTTTACAGTTTCATCCTATTTCATTTATTCAATAGAAGATATTGTTCACTGGATATTTGTGTTATTCGTCATATCTTTTTGTTTATTTTATTCATTCTGTTAATCAGCTCGTTCCTCTTCTAAATCCAAATCAATCTCATCATTGACTTGTAGCCTAGTGCAACACAATAGCTTTGTTGCACTATCTCAGTGGGAGGTGCCTGATAGTGACATTGATAGAGGGGTTGGAGCGTCTGCATGCACATGAGAGTACAATGAGGAGAGGGCACATGGACATAGAAACCTTCCATGTGAACCTCATAGATGATTGATCTATGAACAGACATTCTATGGGCCTATAGAGCCCAGTGGACAACATAGCTTCATGGAGGATGTTAGTATCTTAACCCTCTCTATGTTCTTTAGTGTTTATTTTTTATTTTGAGTATTTATATAGATATTTGATTGTATTTTGTTTTGCAGTTTTTGCATCCCAACAATTGACCCTCTACGCCTATGGATGCATCAGTTCCTAGCAACACCAACGATGCAACAGTAGAAGCAACATGTTCATTGGGTGCACTGTACACACAGGTATGTATCACATCTCATAGATTAAACATAGTGATTTATTTATTTTATGACATCCTCAATTTTTTTATTATTCTCATGTTTCTACAGGATTTGGCACCAAGCGATGTCAAGGATTGTCATCTGGGATGGATAAGTCACTAGTGTCACAAGTATCATGCGTAAAGTTAAATATCATATAATTCTCAAATTGTCTGTGTTTATGTTTTTGAATTTTACTATTTGTTACTAATAGTTCAATTTTATTCATATGCGTATAGGTCGTCGATATATTTGCTAGGTATAGTATTATTTCACCCCCTGGGCACCAGGAAAATTCTTCTGGATTACCTTTCTCTAGGTCTAGGCTGTTGGAATCACTTGTACAACCTATGAGGGTCCATCGAAACCCACCTGTCTGCCACCCACCTGCACCACCACTTTCGGCCCCATTGACAGAGACTGCCATAGTAGAGGTTTTCTCAGAGCATGTTGTACAACCTAGTACTTTATCTGGCAGTGAATCTCCATCGATGCCTAAGATATTCATGGTGAGATAATGCATTGATGATAAATTTTTATGTTTCATGAATTTGTTTTTACGCATATTTGTTTAATTTTCTTGAATTGATCCTTGTAACTAATGCATGGTGACATTGTAGAGAGATTGGGGTTGCAGAGGAGGGTAACACCCTCATGATTGACAGTTTCATATCTAATGAGTTGTCTTAGTTTAAATTACAAAGTATCACTTTCCTTGTCTATTAATTCATTGATGAAGAAAACTTATAACATTGTTAATTCTTTGTGCATTCTCCAAAGCATCGAAGCACACCCAGGCCTAGAACCTCTCGAGGTGCATCCTCGAGAAACATAATAAAGATATATTTCCAGGATGCTCTTGAGGGTGGTAAGGGTGGAAATGGTCAATGATTGACCAACTACTGTCATTTTGTATCTAGGCCATGATATATATATATATATATATATATATATATATGTTAGGGAACTTGTTGTCTCTTTGTATATTGGGCACAAGTTTCCATTTTGTAAAAAATGTACAATTTAGATGATGTTGATTATATATATATATATATATATATATACATTTCATGGCACATTTTTTATGAATCTCATTGTTTCTACATTTGATGTTGATGAATATATGAATTTCAAAGTGTTTGAATTCCAAAGTGTATGAATTTTATGTGTATTAATCCCTCGATTTATTTCTAAAGAGATTATAAATACTTGCATTACACATTAAGGAATTGCTTATGGTGGAAAAGATTGCTAAGTGCTAAATCCATAAGCAATTAATGATTCTCAAGTAGCATTGTTTGCTAATGAACCATGTATCTCTACATCATCGATAGATCATTCCTTCTGAATTATTTGCATGAATGTTTTGGATATCCAAATTCTAACTCACAACCAACAATATTGACTACCTCTTGAATTATCTCCATCTAAATCCAATGACAATCCACACTCAAATAGTGGTCACTTGAAAATATTTTGACCTAAAAATGGCATATTACAATAATTTATTATAGAAATAAATTTTATCATTTAACTTCTACATAATTGTAAGTCACTTAACAATTTCAGCTCAATTTTATTTTCTAAGGCAAACACATTATTCCCTCTTTCTATGCATGAGATATATAAAATCATTTGATTTATGTGTAACCTTTCATAAATGCCAAAAAGACTAGTCAATTAATCATTAATGCACATGTTTGTTTAGATTGTATAGTGGCTATATGTAAATTTTGTTAGACCCATCAATTATCAATAACATTTATTCAGTCTTCCATGATGTACACTAAACTTATTGATTTTGATCAATAGAACGAGAGAGTTCACATGGAAACTAGATCTTAGAATGGGTATCATTTTCGACCTACAAATAAAGGTTTTGAGATTAAATTTCATGACACACCATAGAAAGTAATGCTATGCTACCAAAATTGCTCCACATTCCTACCCAATTTTCGGGTTAGATCACACAATGAGACAAAGGACCCTCCCAAACTCAATCCCACAAATGATGCCATGCCATTGCCATGTCATTCCTTGCCATGCCATGTCATTGTCATGCCATTTTCATTCCTTGCCAAGTCATTCCATGGCATGTCATTGCCATTTCCACACCATTGTAAAACATTTCCATGCCTTGCGAAGCGATGCCATGCCATTTCTATGCTTGGTGATATCATGCCTTTCCATATCATGTCATTTCCATGCCAATGCTATGCCTTGACAAGTGAGTCCATGGAATGCCATTGCATTTCCATGTCATTTCCATACCATGCCATATCATGTCATTTTAATGTAGCTTCTCATGCCTTGTCATGTGTAGCTTCCCATTTTAACCTATATAACAATAAATATAACTTTCCATTGTAATGCCATAATATTACCATGCCTGGCCAAGCCAATACATAATATTAACTAAGTACATATACATAATATTAACTAAGTACATGGAGTTTGCAGTGACTTTCTTTGTAATGGCATCAGTGGTTAATTAGAATAATGTTGCACATTAAATAAATTATAATCTTATTTAAATAAAAGGAATTGACATGGAGTATCCTTGCACATTAAATAAATTATAATCTTATTTAAATCAGAGGAATTGACATGGAGTAGTCTAATTATTTTATATATAAGTTAAATCACGACTAAAATTAGTAAATATAAAACTAAAATAAATTGTTCATAAAATTAGTAAATAATTTTAGTAAATATAGAATTAAAATAAATCTAAAAAATAAACTGTTACTAAAATTAGTAAAATATAGAAGTAAAATAAATAAAAAGAAACTGTTACAGTTGAGAAATATGAATGTTATTGACTAACTATCTATCAATATTATATAAAATTTTGATACTTCTCTAAATTTTGACAGACGTGGGTTTGAAATAACTTTCTTTATTATATTATTGTGGCTGTGGTTCGTTAGGGTTAGGGTAGTGTTCCACATGAGCTAAATTTAACATGTCATGGAATTTGACCAAACAAACCTGTTTCATATCTTATCTATAAATTAAACGCAAACGAAACAAACCATTGTTTGCTGTGCCCGTCTTTAGTATTCTTCTGCAATAGTTGATATTGCATTTTTTGCTTGTTCTCCATGGCCAGAACGCATCGAGAAGGATCAGGGAAGGCCGAGTATGAGGATCCCTCTCCTGGTCCGATTTTTGACATAAACGAATTCTGTCTTTGGTCCTTCTACAGGGCCATCGTAGCCGAGTTTGTAGCCACGTTTTTGTTTGTGTACATAACAGTCAGTACAATCATCGGGCAAGCCAACCAGAAGAATCCGTGTGCCGGCGTGGGCACCCTGGGTATTTCCTGCTGCGTTGGAGGAATGATTTTCGTTCTCGTTTATTGCACCGCTGGAATTTCAGGTTCTCATTTCTTGCTTACTAATTACTATAGATTTCCATCATGTGATAATAAATTATATCTTAGTTTATAAGTAGTTCATAGTTTTAGAAATTATCAATAGAGCTGAGTAAAGAAAAAGTATGTGATTGAAAATTCAATTTTTCATGTTTCAGGTGGGCATATAAACCCTGCAGTCACGTTTGGGTTGCTTGTTGCTCGAAAGGTCTCTCTGAATCGAGCGATCTTGTACATAGTGGCACAGTGTTTGGGTGCAATCTGTGGCGCGGGTATGGTGAAAACTTTGCAGAAGGCATACTATTCTACAGGCGGAGGAGGAGTGAATGCAGTGTCGGAGGGATACACCAACGAAACAGCCCTTCTTGCGGAGATCATCGGCACGTTTGTCTTGGTTTACACAGTCTTCTCTGCAACAGACCCCAAGCGCAGCGCACGCGACTCTCACGTCCCTGTATAAATATTCCACCCATGAATCTATATATATATATGAATCTTGATCTTATTTTGATAAATTCATCGTGCGAAATTATGTGATAAGTGCTTTATGTAGGTTTTGGCGCCGCTTCCAATTGGGTTTGCGGTAATCGTGGTCCATTGTGCAACCATTCCCATCACAGGCACAGGCATCAACCCTGCCAGGAGCTTTGGGCCAGCTGTGGTTTACGGCCACAAACAGTCCTGGGACGACCATGTAACCAAAACTTTTTATGATTCCCCATTTGTGTTTTAGTGATTTTGAATTGGTTTTCTGGATTTTTACTGTATTTAATTGTTTGGGTTATTCTATGTAAGGCAGTGGATATTCTGGGTTGGTCCGCTCATTGGAGCTGCGCTCGCTGCTGCATACCACCAGTACGTTCTAAGGGCGACTGGCTTCAAGGCCTCGGGGCCCTTTCGTAGCCACTCCATTAGAGCCACCAGTACGTGCTAAGAGCTAGCAGCTTCAAGGCCTCGGGAACTTCCCTTAGCCAGTCCATTAGGGCCACTACCCTATGGGGAAAACTCGCTTGATACTCTTCACTTTCAGATCCATGTTGTCATCCGTTAATATTATTTATTTCGTAGAGAAAGTTATGTTTTATTTATAATAAGTGAACATTGTAGAGTAATCTTAACTACAGTTCTATTTTGTCAATTAGTTTTTTAATTTATTTTATCATGGTTTAATTAAGTTAGTTTAATTTAATTTGGTAAAATTTTAGATTTAACATATAATTTTTATTTATTTAATTTATTTATTATTGTTATTTACTTTTATTATTATTGTTGTTAAGAGTGACATGTTCATAATATTAAATGTTCATAATATTGAATTGTAAAATATGCTTTCTGACCAATAATAGTGTTATCCATAAATATTATTCATTTAAATAAAAGTTAAGTTTTTATTTATAATAAATTGCATGCATTATATAGTAAGTTAATGATTCTTATGTTTTTCATTTTTAATTGAATAACAAATAATGTCGACAATAAACTAGAAAGATAATAAACACCTAGTGTGTTAATTTAATTTAGTGTGTGGACTGTAGTCTTTTCCATCTTTATAGACATAATATTATCTATTTCTATAAATTCTCAAGAAAGTGACATGAATGTTTTTCAAATATGGGTACATTATATTTTTTTTTTTTTTTTTTTTTTTTTTAACAATGTTAATGTCTATTAATTTTGGCCATGCAAAATTATATGTGTAATTTTATTAACTTTCTTATCTTCCAATTCAATTTAGAAGATTAATTATTAGGTGATAACTTATATGTTTATTTTTAAATGATTATAAATTTAAATAAATAAAATTAAAAATATTTTTATTATGAAAGATAATGTGGAATTTATAAATAAAGAAAATTTATATGTATAATATTGTTTTTTTCAAGTAATAATTTTTTGGAAAATTTGTAGTGTTTTATTTATTTATTTTAAGAATGGTACCTACCTTAAATCCTAGAAATGATCATAGAAATCTAATCTATAAAAATCTTGATTTTGAAATGTTTGATCTTTGGAGTGGACACTCTACCTATCATTAGAGACCACTCCACCCATCGTCCCAAGGGACCACTCTACCCGTGTCGAAGCATCAAAATCTTAGAGTTTTGAAGCGTCGATCTTTGGAGTGGGTCCTCTGCTATCGTGGGACCACTCCCACCCCATCTTTGGGACCACTCTACACCCATCATCAAACATATTACAATATTATGTTATAATAAAGAAATTATTTGGTTGTAGATCTAAATTAGGAAATGGTGACTAGGGACGTAATCTATTGGTGGCCAGTCACTCTGGATTCTGTGAGGGCGAGCAGAGCACCCATCGGAGTTTTATGTCATGATATTTTTAATGGGTGATCAAAGGGACAGAGACTCAGGGAGATGTCACCCTAACTCAGAGGGAATTTGAATTAGGCATGTGAGGCTTGAGGAGGTCTTGATCTAACCGGTCCAGTGGGTTGATTTGAAAATGGCGAGGTTAGAGACTTGGTGAGAGGAGTGGACAAACTACCTCGAGCAACAGACCTTTCAGTAGCTTGTAGAAGAAAAATAGGATGTTGAAGATCCTCCTAGTTGAGCTTGGCTGAGCAGGACTTGGTGGATTCTCCAATTCCAAGTCATTAAGCGCTAAGAAAATCATAGGGAATTTGATTAGAAACAGTGCAATTTTTACATTGATCAAACTCTACATCATCCTATACTTGATTCTAACTTATTTGGATTCTCCTAGTCACAGTCGTTCCTAATACAGTGTAAACAAAAGGCGAAAGCTGACATTCGTAGGGAAAGAAGTCTCAAGAGTCCACACATAACCCGGAAAGGTGCTTCATTAAAAGTTTTACAATCGAGGGAGCCTGCTCAACCATGATGCTTACAAAAATGGCAGCGCTACCACATATACTCGAAAACAATCCCTGCTTGACAAAAGGCTGCATTAAAAACATTAGCGTCTTGCATGTCTTCTGACGATCTGTGCATGCGAGACTCATTGTCGATGCACCCAAGACTTGGTGTCCTTACCGATAGAATTAGTGGGTATTCTTTGTCGAAGGCATGCACCTTAGCTGCTGGCTCTGCCAGTATTTGGTCATTAGAACCAAGCTACTAGCGTAATGTGTGTAGACCTCCTTGGCGAGTAGAGAACTCGACATGGCTCCATGAAAGAACCGGTCTGAGAAGGGACCTTCTCGGGCGGTAGCTGCTAGATTATCCATACCTTACAATTGATGAGTGAGGAGAGGTTTCAGCCACCCCTTCTCACCTTCATTTTCTCCAAGTGAAAACTAGAATTTGAAGTTGAATCGGATGGTGCATGGAGATCCGCGATGATCCTTCGGCAACTAGACTTCGATGCCTTTGGCCTTTGCAGCTCCTTTCTCTCCCAAGTGACCACGCAGTGACGATGTGCTTACTCCCAAGGTGCCTTTGGCGTTCGCGAATGGGAAGGAGTTAATCTTTCTTCATCGATCGCGATGAGGGAGAAATGCGAGATAAAGCCAGACCAGGCCCGCGTATTTCTCGGTGTAGCGGTCTGAACTTGCTCGGCGTCTTTGTGGGCCCAGTCCACCGGACACTCGGCTCAGCGCGCCGGTAATATAGGAGTTGTTCCTTGCATTTTGGTAGCGATGGGAGAAAAGTGAGGAGCCCTGTCCTTTACTAGGTGTCTGCGTAGGATGAATGGTAGAGAGTGCACTCCGTAATGCAGCGGGCCCGACCCTGAGCACTTCGGCGCCGAGGTTCGAGGTTCGTGTAATGAGATGGCGAGGGACTTTTACCCTTTCGAACTCCCAAATGTCGATTATGCGACTAGATCTCGCCTTGTATTACATTTGGATTGGACGACCCAGATTTAGTCTTAGCATATAGTCTCTTTCTTTGACACTATATATCGGTCAAATTGGTAGCCCCGATATACCAATGACCGTTGATCTTCTCTTATGTATGGATCCGGGCTGCTGACAAGCGTAATTTCACAGCTTGCACTTGATTGGAAGCCTTAAAGTAGAGATTTTTCTATGCTGTGCTCAGGCGCTTCTCTTACAACTTGCAGACCTGAATACTCCTTTGCCTAGGACAAGAAGTATTTTGTAACATTAGGCTCCATGGGATAGAGTCATCCCTGCAATGCTCTAGAACTCATTTTGCATCTTCATTGCCTTGTTGTTGGGATATGGAGTCATGCTCAAAACATCCCGCTGCTGAAAATACAGGCTGGAAAATAAAAGTAACAAAATAAAGCTACATGCTCAAAGGATCTTATTTATATATAGTCCTAATACTAATAAAATATTTTACATGGGCTAGGTGAAAGAAAACTTCCACCACCAGCCATTCAGCGACTTCTGGTCAAAGTATCTCTTACATTAGATGATCACCATGAGATAGTGCCAAGTGACAATGACGACTACACTCTTCAAGCTTCTCCTCTGGGCTGAAGTTGATGAAATCAAATTGGCTCAAGGCATAAGGACATGCCACTCCATGTGATCGTCGACGGTCGCTAGAATGAGTGGCGAATTTGGGAAAATTGGTGACATGGAGCCTCCTCTACTACATAGTTGCTCACATGTGGTTGAATATGTTGTCCATACATGTGGTGGACAAGCGATGTGACTCTCGCGATCTCGGGGAAGTGGTTGCTTTCGTTCAGCTCTGGAATGAAATATGTGCTCAGTTGCTCTTCTGGTTCCTTTTTCTCTTCTTGGCTCTCCACGAATTGATTCATTATTCATCATAAATAGGGACCATATGGTGGTTCTTCTTCTTGGCCCGGATCTTGAGTATCTTTATAGTGATCAAATGTAGGATAAGCATGTTTCTCATCATCACTATAATATACATCAAAAGGGGGTGTCCTTCATTGATATGATCCTCCTCGAGCGATGATCCTATAAAAAAATTATGTTTAGGGATAGTGGGACCTGCTGGATTCACAGGTACACTCATACATAATATTTTCTCAATCAGGGTAAAAATATATCATGTGAAACCTCTTGAAGGAAAAGAGAAAATCCTCCTCCACAACCATCTCTTCTTTAAAATGGAAAGGTCTTCGTCATCACAAGCATGATTGCTAGGAGCATCTGCTTCAACCCTATATCCAATTCATCCATCTACTATAGATCACATTTGCTCCATAAACTCGTAATTTCCACAAGAGGCATGTTGATCGTTATGAACACATCTAAAGAATAGAGGAGCATCGACCAAGTATCGGATGCTTCGTCCATTTAATTATGTATTTAACACCTCTATATTTTCATGGAAAATGCTTTCCTCCATGGTAAAAGCTTCATCATGGACATGGTCTTGAGGGCCAGCAGAGGCTTCATGAAGAAAAGAAAACTCCTCTAGGTTTTCATACAAACAATCAGCTGGAAATAATCTTTACAAAATGAATTGAAAGCTGAGTGTTTGTATGAAAACCTTTCAAAGAGTGTATGCTTGTAGTGGGAAGAGATCAACACCACTCAAGAGAAACTCCATTCAATGAATGAACACACGAAGGAAGCAATCATGCTATAGTGATATTGTGTCGTTGAATAGCCTCATAAGTCAGGTAAATGCTGGTAGGTTCCTCCAAGCATTTGCATGAAATTAGGGAGAAATCTTCCCGATGGAATCTATCAGAGTGCATTAGAAACCCAACTATAGGAAAGTACCCGAAGAGAAGCAAACCTTTGAGCCATGGTATATATTGACGGTGGAGTCACCAATGTCCGATCCTCGAATCATGGAGTCGCCCGATGAAAGATGCGCAGCTTCAAATATGCCCAGTCCTTGTTCACCATCCAAGGCTAGATCTTAACGTTATTACCCCAGGAAGCTTCTCAAGGCTGAGAAGAAGCCGCTGAAACCTTCTGAAGCTCCTGCAGGTTGTCTTCGGGTGTAATACTGGCAGCTAGCTTCTATTTGAAGCGATTGAAATGGAAACAATGAAGTCGCCCGCGATTGGAGTCGCCGAGGGTGCCTGATGAAATATTTAAAGGGCTCGATGTCACGATGCACCTTGAGTCAGGAGGCTCAATGGATTACGCCCGAGGGAAAATCTTCAACTTAGGTCCCTGACAGCGACACCGAAGTGACTAGCGACGAAGTCACTCACGGATTCTGGCCGGGAAATGAGCGATGCCCATCAGTTTTTATGTCACGATATTTTTAATGGGTGATAAAATGGACAGAGACTCAGGGAAATATCATTCTAACACAGGGACTGATGCATGTGAGGAGCAAGAGTCTTGATCAAATTCGTTGGAATTGGGTTGATTTGAAAATGTGTAGGTTGAAGACTTGGTGAGGAGAGTGGACAAACTACCTCGGGCAATAGGCCTTTTCGGTAATTTGTAGAAGAAAAACTACGAACACAAGATCCTCTTGGTTCAAATATTCGGGTAACTGAAGGGGTGACCTGACTGGATCCTCCAATTACAAATCACTCAGCGCTGGGGAAAATCAAAAGAACTGATTAGAAACAACGCAACTGTTACAGTGATCAAACTCTACATCATACTATAATAGTTACAACTTCATTTTGGATTCTCAATTCGAGCCATTCCTGTCTGATTAACTAATAGCAGGCGTGAAAGAAGCGGCATTCATAAGACAAAGAAGTCTCGGGGAGTCACACATAGCAAAATGGCGCTTCATTAAGTTTTCATTCGGGGCCTTGCTCAACCATGATGCTTCATTAAAGTTTTACAATCGGGAGCCTTGCTCAACCATCGATGCTTACAAAAATGGCGAAAACGCCTACATATACTAAAAAACAATCACAGCAGCAAAAACAAGACGCTGCATTAAAAACATTTCATCTGCATGTCTTCTCACAGTCTGTGCATGCAGACTCTGGCCGATCGTGCACCCAAGACTTGGTGTCCCTTCAGCCAAATTCGGGCGTGTATTCTTTGTCAGACGCTACCTTAACTTCGCATGGCTCCTGCAAGGGAAGTAGTTGAGCCATTAAGAGCCGAGCTAGTATGTACAGACCTCCTTGGCAAATAGAGGACTCGACATGGCTTCCATGAAAAGAACCAGTACAGAGGATCTTCTCGGGCAGACCGCCTGCCAGATTATCCATACCTTACACTTAATGTCTGAGGAGAGGTTTCAACCACCCCTTCTCACCTTCATTTATTCCAAGTGAAAACCAGGACTAAAGTTGAATCAGATGGCGCATGGAGATCACGATGATCCTTTCGATGACTAGACTCGATGCCTTTGGCCTTCTTTACAAAGCTCCTTTCTCTCCCAAGTGACCACGGGCTGTGACCATGTGCTTATTCCCAAGGCGCTTTCGGCGTTCACGAATGGGAAGGAGTTAATCCTTGCTCATCACAGTCACGATGAGCGAAACGCCGAGATGGCTTAGTTGGGCGCCACACGTATTTCTCAGATCTGACGATCCTGAACTTGCTCGATGATGTTGTGGGCCCAGGTCCTGGACACTCCCGACACCTCGCACATCGGGAATATGACAGAGTTGTTCCTTGCATTTCAAAGTCGCGATGGGAGAAAAGGCGAGGAGCCTAATCACGCGCCAGGTGTCTCCTATGGATGAACGACTGAGGTTGATTCGTAATATCACGGGCCCGACTCTGGGCGTTTTCGGCACTTTGGGGTTCGGGGTTTCGAGATGTCAGATGACGAGGGACTTTTACCCTTCGAACTCCCGAATGTCGATATGCCGACTAGATCTTGCACTATGTGTCGCTGGATCGGACGACCCAGATTTAGTCTTGGCATATAGTCGCTTTCTTTGACGCTATATATCGATCAACTTGGTAGCCCCGATATCCCGATGACCGTTGATCTGCTCTTATGGATGAATCCGGATCGTTGACAACGTAATTCCACCCGCTTACTTGATTGGAAGCCTTAAAATGAGATTTTTCCATGCTGTGCTTGGGCACTCCTCGTACAACTTGCAGACCTGAATACTCTTGTGCCTAGGACAAGAAATGTCGCTAACACAATCCATCAAAATAACCCACCCTAGGCCACACCAACCCTTAGCATGACTAGATTTTTAAGTGTCTCCTCTAGTTAGCAATAGGTTTCAAACCTTCGTTTCCATGTAGAAGGAGACCCATAAAAAATGATCACTTTACTATATAAAAATATTGTTATATCACAAATACAAATATTTTTAATAATTAATTTAGATTTATTTTAAATGTGAAGATTTAAGTTTCCACAAGTAGACTTATAACTATGAACTTATTTTGAAACGTCCGATCTTTGGAGTGGACACTCCACCCATCATCAAGGACATTACAATATTATATTATAATAGGGACAACCACCAATATATTTAATAATATTTAATACTGTGAAAGATTTAATAATATTTGATAATATTTAATGTGTAGGCTAAAGATTCTAGGAAATGAAGATTTTTTCCGAGGATATTTGCCCGAAGAAATTGTTGGATTTTTAAGTGTCTCCTCTTGTTAGCAATAGGTTTCAAACCTCTGTTGTCATGCAGAAGGAGACCCATAAAAAATGATCACTTTACTATATAAAATTATTGTTATAATACAAATACAAATATTTTTAATAATTAATTTAGATTTATTTTAAATGTGAAGATTTAAGTTTCCACGAGTAGAGTACTTGATTTTGAAAAGTCCGATATTTGGAGTGGACACTCTACCCATCATCAGGGACAATTCCACCCATCATTAGGGACCACTCTACCCATCATCGAGGAGATTACAATATTATATTATAATAGGGACAGCCAAAATATTTAATAATATTTAATACTGTTAAAGATTTAATAATATTTGATAATATTTAATGTCGTAGGCTAAAGATTCTAGGAAATGAAGATTTTTTCAGGGAATATTTGCCAGAATTTCAACATGTTGAATCCATTTCTGCATTCAAAAATGGATTATAAACAACAACAAAAACAATGATTTTTGTAAATTTATATCACCCAATTCCTACCAAAAAATTCATTTCTTAGAACAACTAGCTAATGCCATATTTAATATTTAATAATAATAAGGAAGATCAAAGATTATTTTTCTTAATAATGTTTAATGATAACGATTAATGGTTATATAACTATAAAAGGGGGAAAAAGAAGATACAAATTTATCAATCAAACATATTCCAAATGTAATATAATAATTTGATATAAGGTGTATTATAGTAATCTGTTTAGATAAGGAATAATTTGATATAAGGTGTATTATAGTAATGTGTTTAGATAAGGAAAGGAAAAAAATTGGGTAAGGAGGGATAATGAAATATAATAATTGAGATGTAATATAATTTGGGAAGAAAAGGTTAAAAAGTGGGAGGATTAAGCTAAATTGTTAAAGATAATTATATTGTTAGATAACCTAATAATAATAAGAAGGAGGAGGTTTGATTTAAAAATAAAAATGACAATATAGGTAAAAACGTGTGAGGTAAATGATGGAGAAATAGATGGTTAAAAATAAAGAGTACAAAGTTTTGACAATATAGCATAAAGACAAGCTACAAATATAGCATAAAGACAAGCTACAAATGGATTATATATGAAGGTCTCAATGTATTATGGTACTATCATATAATAATGTGTTATAGTGATATAGTGTAATAAAGTATTATTATAATGTATTAGGATGCATTAGTGTATTCTATTATTGTAAAAAGGTGATGAGAAAGATACAGAAATCATAAAATAGAGAAAGATATGCATATAATAGATAAATGAGGAAAATTGGGCATATATTAAGGGATCAAGATAGAAATTAAGTTAAATTTGTAATGTTAATTGACTTGAAATGGTAAAGATATAAGGATGAAAGCAAGGAGGACAGTGAAGGATTTAGAAAAGTGAAGGGAGGATAAGAGGGAAGAGAAATTTAGCAGATGAAGAAAGATGTGAAAAAATTAACAGATGGAGTAGACAAAAGGATCTCATGGTGATTGAGAGTTACAAGAAATCGAGGAGCCAGAGAAAATCTGTAAGGTTAGGGAGGGGGAGGAGAGAGATCAGGGAGAGAGACTTAATGAAGGATGCCTAATGATCAATATGGTGAATGGTGGGTTTCCAAGATTGGCTTAGTTTATTTCCATCTTCATGGTTGAAATTATTAGGATGTTTTTCAATTTCAAGAGATTCTTGAATGAGTCAAGAGGAGTAATGTGGGGCTTAGGCTAGGATTTTGGTTTTGTCAAAGAAAATTGGATGTTTGGAATTGAAGGAGTGTTTAGATATAGTTTATTTGGAGATTCGATTGTTGGTAGTATCAGCTATATGTTCTTTGAGTTGGTCTTGGAAGAATCTACTAGTTTGTTCTATGCAATATTTTCCACATGACTAGGGAATTTGGAAAACCCCTGGGCCAAGAATTTGGTCGAATTTGTCTTTAGCAAATTGAAAGAGTTGTTTGAGGGTTTTATAGGGCTTTAACATTGTTTTGATGTTCTTCATAGTCAAGAGTTTTGATATGAGATCAATGGTTACCTAGATGTAAAATGGTTACCTAGATGTAAAGTAGGGAGATGAAAGAACGAGGAGGGGAGGACGAGGGGTTTAAGTTTGGTTTAGGTTTGCTAACGGAGCGAAACTCTTGGTTGATTTGGTTGAGACTATAATCTTAACTTATTATTATTAATTATTATTAATTATTATTAACTTAAGTTAGTGTTTGGACTATAATATTCTCCATATTCTACATGGTTTTCCTTTCCATCTTTTTCGACATATAATTTTATTTCTTTCTATAAACTCTCAAGAAATTGCCATGAATGAAAGTAACATGGATGTTTTTCAAATATGGTTTGTTTATTCATTCATGTTAGAAATTCGTAAAATGAATTATCTCTTTCTATAAACTCTCAAGAAAGTGCCATGAATGTTTTTCAAATATGGTTTGTTTATTCATTCATGTTAGAAATTCATAAAATGGATGGACTTTGTTGATACATTTATCATTATTTTTTTGGTTACATGTTACATTGATTTTCTTAACTTTCCTAAAACTATATATTGTATTGATTTTCTTGACTTTCCTATCTGCCAAATATTCAATATAAAGAAGATTAATTATTAGGTGATAACTTAGATGTTTATTTTAAAATGATTATAAATTTAAAAATAAATAAAATTAAAATTAATTTTATTGTATGAAAAGATAATAAATTTATAAATAAAAAAAATTTATATGTATAATATTATATGTAATAATGGTTTTTGAGTTGTTTCAGTAATATACTCAATATGAAATCAACATGTCATAAATGAGATTATATAAAAGTATTTTAAAACTAAGAAATGGTGACCAGGGGTTTGAGGTTGTTTTGGGAATATTTTCAATATGAATTAAACATGTCATAAATGAGATTATATAGAAGTAATTTTTTTTGTTAGTGTGCATGTGACTTCTAACTGGTCTCTAGCTAAGAAACCAATAAATTTCGACGAGGGGAATCCAATCCATCAAAATCACCCACCCTAGGTCACACCAACCCTTAGCAAGACTTGATTTTTAAGTGTCTCCTCTTCGTCCCAATAGGTTTCAAACATGGGTTTCCATGTAGAAGGAGGCCCATAAAAAATGATCACTTTACTATAAAAGATATTGTTACAATACAAGTATAAATATTTTTAATAATTAATTTAGATTTATTTTAAATGTGAAGATTTAAGTTTTCACAAGTAGACTTAATGTTGTGAGGGATTTTGGATAATAACTATGTACTTGATTTTGAAACGTCCAATATTTCTAGTGGACACTCCACCCATTATTAGGGACCACTCCACCCATCATCAAAGACAACCAAAAATCTCAGATTCTCGTTAAGGAGTGCCTATGTATCAAATAAATAGGAGAGAGTAGAGATGATCATTGGACAAAAGTTAATGATAATGATCAAAGTGTCCATTAAAATTACAATATTACAATATTTTATAATATTTAATATTATCAAAAATTTAATAATATTTAATATTTAATAATAATAAGGAAAATCAAAGTTTATTTTTCTTAATAAAGTTTAATGATGACGATTTATGGTTAAAAGAAGATACAAATTTATCAATCAAACATGATCCAAATGTAATATAATAATTTAACGTAAGTTGTATTATAGTAATGTGTTTAGATACAGTAATATATCAAGATATGAGAATAAGAAGGAAAGGAAAACCATGGGGTAAGGAGGGATAATGAAATATAATAATTGAGATGTAATACAATTTGGGAAGAAAATGTTAAAAAGTGGGAGGATTAAGTTAAATTGTGAAAGATAATTATATTGTTAGATAACCTAATAATAAGAAGAAGGAGGTCTCATTTAAAGATAAAGATGATGATATAGATAAAAACATGTAAGAGGTAAATGATGGAGAAATAGATGGTTAAAAATAAAGAGCAAAAGTTTTGACAATATAGAATAAAGACAAGCCACAAATGGATTATATATGAAGGTCTCAATGTATTATGGTACTATCATATAATAATGTGTTATAACGATATAGTATAATGAAGTATTATTGTAATGTATTAGGATGCATTATTGTATTCTATTATTGTAAAAAGGTGATGATAAAGATACAAAAATCATAAGATAGAGAAAGATATGCATACAATAGAGAAATGAGTAAAAGGGGGCATATATCAAGGGATTAAGATAGAAATTAAGTTAAAGTTGTAATGTAAATTGATTTGAAAAGGTAAAGAGATAAGGATGAAAGCAGAGAGGACAATGGAGGATTTAGAAAAGTGAAGGGAGGATAAGAGGGAAGAGAAAATTAGCAGATGAAGAAAGATGTGAAAAAATTAATAGAGGGAGGAGACATAAGGCTCTCATGGTGATTGATAGTTACAAGAAATTGAGAAGTCAGAGCAAAGCGGTAAGGTCGGGGAGGGGGAGGAGAGAGTTCAAGGAGAGAGACTTAATGAAGGATTCCTAATGATCAATATGGTGAATGGTGGGTTTCCAAGATTGGCTTAGTTTGTAGCCATCTTCATGGTTTAAATGATTAGGATGTTTTTCAATTTCAAGAGCTTCCCGAATGAGTCAAGAGGAGTAATGTGGGGTTGAGGCTAGGATTTTGGTTTTGTCAAAGAAAATGAGATGTTTGGAATTGAAGGAGTGTTCAGATATAGTTTATTTGGAGATTCGGTTGTTGGTAGTATCAGCTATATGTTCTTTGAGTTGGGATTGGAAGAATCTACTAGTTTGTTCTATGTAATATTTTCCACAGGAGCAGGGAATTTGGAAAACCCCTGGGCCAAGAATTCGGTTGGATTTGTCTTTAGCAAATTGAAAGAGTTGTTTGAGGGTGTTATAGGGATTTAACATTGTTTTGATGTTCTTCTTAGTCAAGAGTTTTGAGATGATATCAATGGTTTCCTAGATGTAAAGTAGGGAGATGAGAGCACGAGGAGGGGAGGACGAGGGGTTTGAGTTTGGTTTAGGTTTTCTAACGGAAAGAAAATCTTGGTTGATTTGGTTGAGAGAGTAGCCATTAGACAAGAGGGCCTTGTTTAGGTGGGATTTTTCTTCAATAAGATGTTGAAGGGAATAAATGTGCATTATTCGAGTAATCATGGTTTCCAGGATGACGAATTTTTGAGCTGGATGGTGGTGATAATTAGCATTGAGGTATTTATTCGTATGTGTGTTCTTCCTGTAAACTTAGTGGGAAAGAGAGCCATTGTGAAGACGAGAAATAAGGACATCTAAAAATGGAATGGAGTTGTCTTTTTGGGATTCCATACTTAATTGGATGTGTGTGGAGAGGTTGTTAAGGTAGTTGAAAAAGGATATCAGGATGGCTTGGCCATGCAGCCAAACAATGAAAGTGTCATCTACAAACCTATACCAACATTTGGGCTTGAGATGAAACATTTWTTTTTTTGTAAGTGAGTTGAGATTCTATATTACTGAGAAAAATATGGTACAAAAAGGAAAAGAGGGGTATCCYCTGATCTGCCAAAAAGGAAACCAGATCAAGGATCTCGAAGTTGCACTATCGGCATAAGCAAGGGGAGGCCTAGATCGCCATCCGGGGAAACCGACCYAGTCTATGAAAACTCGTTTGAAAAGACCGTACCATAAGATATACATAAAAAAAAAGAACGTATAACAGGGSTTTCTCATACACTTATAAACAAAATGACCATGGGTTGAGGCTGCGCTAGTCCAAGAGGATTGGATGGATTTCATATCCTTCCTTTCTTGCCTCGTTCTCCTTTTTCTTCTCCACCATGTGCGTCTTTCTGATGATGGTTGTTGTTCCGCGTCGGTTTGTTGGAGTGATGTCCATGTGGTGGACATAGAGAAGGTAGAGGTGGAATTTTCCAACCATATGTTGCATCTTTTAGTTTTGGTTCCTCTGGTCTTCTACTATTCTTCTTGCATTGTCCTCTAGGTTGTTGAGGTGGCTCACAATTTCTGTGAGCTCCTTCTTGTGGCCATGGGTTTCCACCTTGCTAGTCTCGTTCTTGTCAGCTCTCGACTTACTTATCATCATTTTTGTGCACCAAGATTCCTCCATCGTTTTGTGGTAGAGGGTTTTCCTGGGTTGTGTGGCCCCTGGGTCCCTTATCTCGTCCGCTTCTTGGATGAGTTCTACCCAGGCTTTGCCCTAGCGCTTGGTGTTTACTTCTCGCTCTCTCCTGTCGATGATCTATTTTCCTTTTGGATCAACCTGCTCAAGAAAGGTCCTTTGGCCTCTCTAGATGCCTGATCCATCATAGTGATCTTTCAGGTGCTTGTTGGAAGTTCCTCCCCCTAGGGGGGCCTCTTGCTCTGGGTATTCTTCATTCTTACCATTTCTCTTTGAATGCAGTGGCTTCTGTCTTGACTTCATCCTCCACTTCTATTTTCCCCTTCCTGGTCTCTATAATTACTACTCGTTGGTATGTAGCTATCCCTGATGATTCTTCTTTTAAGGGGTTTCCCCGGATGCGAACTTATCCTGGTAATAATGGGCCTCCCGTAAAGGCATACCTTTTGGTCCTTTTTCCCTATTTTAGAGTGTGTGTGCTTGGGAACCCTACCGTCATCCCTACGTCAATCCTTTTCCTTGCACGTTGTATGCCAATCATTTCCTCCCACTGTATATGTGCGTGGATGAGGTGTACCCATTCCTGCCCAGGGGATATCCTTTTGGTCTTCTTCCTTTTCCGTCTGTGGATTAACCTTTCTGCTCTCCCACGGAAAACCCCTGTACTTCATTCTATTGACAGGACCGTGGTGTCATACCTCCTCTTGTGGTGTGACCATGATCTGCATTATAAATCGTGTTTAAATGGTGGCCTATCGGGATCTGCCTGGATCCTACTTTCCCTTCAATTAATTCTGCGCCTTCAGCCTCGATGTGGTCATTCGTTCTTTGGTTGTCGTCATAGTCCTTTACCGCTAGTTGGGTACAGTCTGTCCAAAACTGGCCATTCGGGATGTTACTCCATGTGGAATCCAGTTTTGATCCTTCTTTATCGACCCCTTCGTTAGCGATTCTATTTGCTAGTCCATTTTCTGACCTTCGGACCCAGTGCAACTCCATTGTGATCCCCATCTGCAAATGCTCTTGCATTTTTTGTAGGGAGTACACCAAGCACCAGTGCCTCTAAATTTTTCCCACTCTAGTGTTGTTTTGGAGTTTCCTTACTGTGTTGATGATCAACATGGAATCTACTTCCATTAAGATGTTGGTCATCCCTTCCCGGTGTAGTGTCACAAGGCCAGTCTCCAGGGCTCCAAATTCTGCTGCATTGTTGGTTGAGTTCCACAGACTCCCAGTGTACATCCGGATTATTTTTCCTTGATTGTACCTAATTACTCCCCACGTACATGTCTGTCCTGGGTTACCTTTCTACACCCCATCGAAATTTATCTTGAGGGAGCCCTTTAGTGGCATTTTCCAGTTGCGCTCACCTACTTGTAGTTGCGACATATGTCTTACCTGATTGGGGTTTCACCCTTTCAGTTGAAAAGCCTCTAGAATTTTGAGATCCCGGTCTGTGAGTTGCGCTCCTCCTATTTGGAAGTTGTGACTCTATATCGTTTCTCTTGTCATGGATATTATTGTTTCCTTAATCTTTCCTATCATCCATCTTTGGTTCCTGAAGATGCGTCAGTTTCGTTCCTTCCATATTTCCCAAATGATCATGCCAGGAATGAGGGTCCAATAGAGATTTACCTCTTCGTTTTTGTTGTAGTTTTCCTTCCATGTGTTTATAGTTGCAGAAATATTACCTCTGATCCTATTAGACTGTTGAAAGATGCCCACCACCTAGTCTCAGACTTCTATTGTGTAGGGACATTCATCCAGGAGATGGTTCGTTGTTTCCTCCTTTTCTTCACATAGGTGACATCTTGAAGGGCCTATGAAACGTCTCTTCTTTAGGTTTTACCAAGTTAGGATTCAGTTGTGTAGTATTAGCCACTAGAAGTTTTTTATTTTTGGCCAATGGGGTTGTTCCAGAGTTTGTCCTATTGATGCGTCGAGTCTTCTTGGTATCAGTCCGCTATATAGTGGCGTACTTCTTTAATATTGAAATCCCTGTCGGCTTTGTGCCCCTATCTCAGCTGGTCATTTTCGTCTGTGACTACAATTTTTCGTCTCCCCAAATCCTCCTCCACCTCTTTTATTGCTATTGTAGTCTGGTCTCTAGTATGTGGGGTGAGAGTGTTCCATATTCTCTAATTGCGATCTGTTTCTTGTTTCCAGTAATGATAGACTCAAGTTTTTCCTTGTGCCATCGTCTCCTGTTGGAGTTCCTCCCAGCTGGATTTTTCCATTCTAGGTTCCTGTTGCCAAGAATCCTCCCAGAATCGGGCGGTTCTTCCATTCCTTATTTCCCAAAAGCTGTTTGTGCGGATCCAAGTCTTGTTGCTTTAGGCTAGGTTCCAGATGGCGGAACCTTCCCTGGTGCCTCTGAAGCAGATTTTTTCCTGGTCGCAAATGCCCGGGGTATACTTTTCCTTCCATAGTTTGACCCATGGTGTGGTAGTTTCTTTGACCCAGTGCCACTAGAGTTTTTCACCATAGGTTTCATTGGTCACTTGCGGGTCATGTAACCCCAGGCCTCCTTTGATTTTTGGTTTACAAACCTTCTCCCAAGCCACAAGTGCCCATTTTTTCCTTGTTTCTGCTCCTTGCCACAGGAAGTCCCTTTGTATGGTTCTTATTTTTTGTAGAATCCCCTTGGGGGTTGGGAATACTGACATCATAAAGGTTGGGATAGCTTACAAAACTAACTTGGTTAGGATAAGTCTTTCGGCTAGGTTGAGGGATCTGTACATCCAATTTTTTACCCGTTCTTGTAGCTTATTGACTATTCCTTCCCAAGTTGACAGATTTTAAGCTTTGTCTGTCAGGGAGATGCCCAAGCACTTGGTTGGGAGAGATTTTCGTTCAAATCCCATGATGTTGGCCAAAATCCTTTGGATAACAGGGTTTGTATTAAAGAAGAAGATCATAGATTTGGACTTGTTTATCTTTGCCCCCGAGGCTTCCCCAAACTCATCTAAGATTCATTTGTAGGATTTCACTTCCTTGATCGTGGGCATGCCATGAAGTAAGGTATCATCCACGAAATGTTGGTGTGTAGAAGTCGAGCAATTCTTCTAGGGTTTGATACCTTTTATTTCCCCTGTTCTGATTGCACTTTTTATGCTTCGACTGAGACCTTCCATCATTAGGATGAGTAAGAAGGAGGACAATAGGTCTCCTTGTCTGATGCCTCTCATTGGCCAGTAAGGTTTGGTAGGGGCTCCATTTACTAGTAGCGAGAAGCTTGTTGTGGATACTAGGTTGACTATCCACCTGATCCAGTGCTGGGTGAAGCCGAAGGCTTCCAGGATCCTGACCATATAGTGCCATCTAATTTTGTCATAATCTTTTTCTAGGTCCAGTTGTATTATCATTACGCCTCTTTTCTGAAGCTTCAGGGTGTGGATAAGTTTGTGGGCATGGATAATACTGTCCATTATTTGCCTTCCTTCCATGAAACCTACCTATTCTTGTGAGACTAGTGTGGGTAGGAGTGGTTTCAATATATTTTCTATAACCTTGCAAATTATCTTATACACCACATTGCACAATGCTATAGGTCTGTAACGATCGGGGGTTTTGGCTTCATTTTCTTTGGGTATAAGTGTAATCATTGTAGCATTTAGTGCTTTCAAAATGGAAGATGACCTTCTATTGTCTTCCACTACCCTATAAACTTCATGTTTGACGAATTCCCAACAGGATTTGAAGAACTCCATTGTGAAACCATCTGGGCCTTGGGATTTTCCATTGGGCATTTCCTGGAGTGCTTGGTTTATTTTCTCCTCCGCAATGGGCTTGTTCAGGTTGTTATTTTGTTCTTCTGTTACCAGGTGAGGGATATGCTGGATAACATTTTGTATGGCCTCTGTTCTATCTTGGTTAGGTTCCTGGGATATCCCGTGGAAGTGGTTTACCAGAGTTGTTTCAATGTCCTTGTGTGACTCTCTTTCTATGCCATCCTGGTCCCTAATCTTCAGGATTTTGCTATGGGCTCTTCTAACCATGGTTGTTCTATGAAAAAACTTGGAGTTCTATTCTCCTTCCTTTAGCCATCTGATCCGGGACTTTTTTCTCTAGAGATTTTCTTCTTGCTGGAACTGCTCATCCCATTCCTAGGTCATATGGATCTCCTCCTTTTTTCATTCCTCATTGTAGCCCTCCGAAATGCAGGTTTCCTAGAGCTTTTTCATTTTTTCTTCAATGTTGTTCTTCTCTTGGTTTATATTYCCAAAAGTGTCCTTGTTCCACTCCTTGAGACTATATTTGATATGTTTTAGTTTCTTATAGAGTTTGAACATCCTTGTCCCTTGCTCTGGTTGCTCCTCACGCCACCAYTGTTTGATTCTTTCCTTGAAATTTAGGTGTTCAATCCAGAATTTCTCAAATCTGAAAGGTATGTTCTTTGGTCTGGTCTGGAAGCCTGCTTCCAGTTGCACTGGCTAGTGATCAGATCCCTTKCATGGAAGGATGTTGTAGTCTAAGGTTAACCCCTACATAATGATTGACTCTAACACTAGGAATCTGTCGAGTCTTGTTGCTACCTGATGCTGGCTCATGCGCATATTGTTCCAGGTGAACTGGCCATTATTGGTTTTCAGATCTACCATCTTCGTTGTGTCTATGAATTTTGAGAACTCCTCCGCATCTCTATCCAATCTTCTTGTACCTCCTTTTTTCTCTGCAAGTGACGTGATGATGTTGAAATCCTAGTCCAGGATCCAATGGAGTTTGTTGGCTCAGTTTCTAATATCTTCTAGGTCTCTTAGCATTCCTCTCCTATCCTCTGGCATCTAGGGTCCATACACATTAGTGCATAAAATAACCTCTATGTTCCCAATGAGTTGCATGCAGACTGTAAGGGTATCTCTTGTTGCTTTGGCTGCTATTAGGCTTAGTACTTGTGGGTTCCACAAGGTGAGGATACCTCCTACCATTTGGTGGCCTCCAATAGCCACCATCTTGTACTTGGGCCATTGTTGTTGGTTGATTGTTTCCATTATGTCTGTATTACACTTGGTCTCTTGAATAAAACAGAGATATAGTTTTTCCTGTTTTAGTCTATTCCTAAGGATTCATTGCTTTCTTGGGTTGTTTAGGCCTCTTATGTTCCAAGTTATAACCTTCATTTAAACATGCGGGGGGGGAGTTGGGGAAGAATTTTTTTATCTTACCCAAGTTTATCAGTAGCGCTCCAAGCTCCTACAAGGCCACACTATTTGATTTCCTGCCTTTTTTCCTCCGCGTCTGCTTGGGTGAGAGTTGTGGTTGGCCCTCATTGGCTTTGACTCCTAGGTGTCCAATCTCCCCGTGTGTACACTTTTGGCCTCTAGCTTTGGATTCCTCCCTTAGGAGGAACAAGTACTGGATGTGGTCAAGTTTCTTTGTTGGTACATTGTCTACTTCCTGTCTTTTCTATTGCTCCAGTATGTTCATGAGATCTATCCCTTCCCTTTCCTCAAGTTCTTTGAGTTCTATATCTTCTATGCCTACTTCGCTTGGTGTCATTTCTGCCTCTCCCTCTGCTTCTTGCATGGGGGTGTTGTCGTCTCTGATTTCTCCTTCCATCGGAGTTACATAGCTTCTCTGTTCCTTCTAGTTATTTGGCCGGTCAGTGGGCTCGTTTGGTGTTTGTTCTCTGAGTTCCTGAGATTTTTTCGTATCCTTATTGGCTTCTTCACCTTGATTGGTTTTATCACGTACTTCCTGGTTATTCCAGACCTCTAGGTTATTTACTTCTTGGGATTTTCTCTACTTTTTGTTGGCCCTGCTTCTCGTGTTTGGTTTAACAAACCCATCCTCATACTGTTGTGGTTTGGGTTTTTTGTTTCCTGTTTTTTATTAAGAGGGAATTCCCTGATCAAGTGACCATGTTCATGGAACCTTCTACATCAGAAGGGGATCTGTTCATAATCGATGTTTTGGATCCATTCCTCATCCCTGAATTCAAGGCTTATGGCTTATTGCTTATGGGAGTGCTCCTGATACATCCATCTCTATACACATTCTTGCGTAAGATGTGTATCTCCCTTTCAGGGTGGCTTCTGCGGTCTTTATGTATTTCCCCAGTTTATTCCCTATTGCTTCAAAATTAGAGGGTAACCAGTATTCTAAAGGTAGGGAATAGAGTCTCATCCAGACCGGTACCTTTTTGAAGGTCTCTTTTTCTGGGGAGAAATTTTCCTTCCATGGTTTCATGTACAGTCTTGTCGATGCATGGAAGTATGGCCCTCCTTCAAATACTATATCTTTCTCTTCTAGGTTTATGTAGACTTTTGTGAATAAACCTTTTGAGCCCAGATGGAGTTCCACTTCCCCATTTGGATTCCAGTGATATTTAATCCAGTTGCGTAACGTTCTTTCGGTGGGCCACAAGCCCATAAATTTTCAGATTAGAGCATGCACCTTCATCTGATTCTTGTAGAGTTGTGTTTGCGGATCCTCCTGTATCACCTTGGGTATCAGTGTTGATTTGGGTTTGCATGGGTTGCATCCTTCTGCTAGGTTGGTATTCATTGTGTCTTGCGTCTCACTCTGGGTTTCTCTGGCTTCCTCTTCCTTGCATTCACTTTTTTCCTGGTTCCTTTCCTGTCCTTTTCTTGGGTCAGATCCCGAGGTGCCTATCATTGGAGCCATGAAAAATACGCCCCTTGGCCCTTTCCCTCTGTTTACCACTACCTGTTTGTATGAGGGGGTACCCTTACCCCCCCCTCTAGTGCTCATACTTTCCTATGCTATGGCCGCGACTGTCAAAACCCTAGATTGCGGTTTCTCCAAAAAATTTGGTCGTCATTGGCTTGAGATGAAATTTGCTCAGGGATAAAGTTTTGAAATGTTCCATAATATGTTGGCGAAAAATTATGATAACGGAGACCCCATGGTTGTGCCTTCGGTTTGTTCATAGAAAATACCTATAAAGGTGAAGAAGGTGGAGGAGAGACCAATTTTGATTAGGTTCAAGGTTTCAAGATCAACGAGATTGGAGATGAGGGTGAGAGMTTCAAAGAATAGGATTTTGGTAAAAAGGGAGACYACATCGAATCTAACMATGATATCCTCATCAAGGTGAAGTGTTTTGGTTTTAAAGTCTATGGACTCTTTAATGGAGGAGGTTTTTCCAGTGAAGGTTCGAAGTTTGTCGACAAGGAAACGGGCAAGAGCTTGGGTGGGATCTCCAATAACGCTAGCAATGGGTCGGAGAGAGAGGTTTTTTTTATGAATTTTGGGTTGTCCATAAATCCTCAGGGTTTTGGGGTTGTGAGGAATAAGATATTTTTGGATGTTAGGATCGAGGGAGGAGGATTTTATGGTTTTGATGACCAAGCTTGTAATGGAGTTAATCAGGTTTTTGGCTAAAGTTTTGTAAGTGGACAAGTGTCCACTCGAAAAGTTGAACATTTCAAAACCAAGTACACAATTATTATCCAAAAACACTCTCAACATTATTTTAAATGATTAAAAATTATACTTCAAATATTTTAATCTTAAATCATTTTTTATAAATATTTTAATTTTTTTTATATCTACTTTTTAGAATAATTTTTAAAATATTTTCATTTTTTTTATAACTTATTAATATTAACTTTAATAAAATGTTTTATATTTGAAAAATAAAATGTATTAATTTTCATGAAAATGTCCTATATTCAATTTGGTTTTATTTTTTTTGACATGATAGATTGAAGAAGCTTCATATATTTCGAAGATGAAAGCATCGATTTTCATGAAAGTGTCCAACATTTAATATAAAGAATTTTCGAATTTTGTTTATTTCTTCCTATATAACTCATCGATGTAGATTCACTTTATTCTTAATAGAATAGCAGTGAGACTGCTTTTTTTCTTTTTTCTTTGTGAAAAAAAAAGATTTAAAAAAGTATGTATATGATTTGATTAATATAGGTTTAAGACAACTTCTTTATGATTGAATTGGACGATGAAATGCAAAGTAAGTTTATTTCCTTTTTTTTTTTTATAATAATTATTTACAGTTATTATTTTTTTTAAGAACGTCAAGGTCAAATTGAATAATAATAACTTTTTTCTATTTATGTCTTTTGTTGCCTATAAAAAAAATTCAAAAGATGTTGTATTTACGGTTATTAGAAGGTTACATGTTAGTGGGGTATGTTATGGGTTAGGTGGAATAGGTTAGGTATTTTATGGGTTAAATGAGTTAATGGGGGTAGGTTATGTGTCACCTACATTATGTGAATTATGTATATTAATGGGTTAGGTAAGGAAGTTTAGCATATAAGTTGTGTAGATTAGATGAGGTTAGGTTAGGTGGCTTAGAGTTTAGAGTCTTTAGAGCAAGGTTTATCACATTAAGAAGAAACATATTATAGTGTTCATTGACTTGGGTAGTATTCATAATTTCATTGATAAATGATTAGTAGAGCATCTCAATTGTTTTGTATATTGAGTGACAAATTTCCAAGTTTTGGTTGTTAATGGAGGGAGTATTGATTGTGTGGGAAAATGCTACAACATTAAAGTAACTATGGGAGAATATAATTTGGAAATCCCAATGTATGTCATTCTTGTGGAAGTGTATATGTTGTTCTAGGGATTCAATGGTTGAGAACATTAGGTACAATTTCTGTTGAATTTTTCATAAGAGATGGTATTGTATGTGAATGAATACCTTATTACAATGATGAGTGTTCTATATATAAAGAACATATGGTGACCATGGTGACCATCCATGAAGAAATGCATCCCTTGGGTAATAAATATATTTATAATTTATATTATATTATACATATAATATATATTTTATTTCGATACTTTATACTTTATTATATATATTTATACTTTATATTATAAATATAGTATTACATTAATAATATTGCTTAATAATTGATAATCATATTATTAATTATCGATTTAGTATAATGTCTTTTCGATGCTGCCCAAACATCAACACTCCGTCTCAGCGAGGGAGACATTCTACATTATGCCAAGATTACATCTAAATATTACCTTTGAATATTACCTGTGGCTAGCTCTCAAATAACTTCAACATGTCACCATGACATCCATTACCTCGCAATGCATATGTACTTCATTATGTACACCCTTTTGACTTCACAACCAAATGCATCCAAGGCATGTGGGTAGTTCTCAAATAACTACAACATTTCCCTAGGAAATCCACTGCCTTGCAGTGCATCTGTACCTCATCACGTGCACCCTTGTGACTTCACAGCATGCATCCAAGGCTGGTGGGTAGCTCTCCAATAGCTACAACATGTCATCTTGAGACTATCTAATTTCTCACAGTAAACTTGGATATCCTATGCATGGCATCCAGTACCCCGCAATAACATTTGTACCTCGTCTCTTCAATATGCATCTAGGGTCGATGGGTATCTCTCTAAAGGATACAACTTATCATTGTTATATCCACTACCCTATGATAACATCTGAAGCCATCACTCCCTCTGAAGAGGGACTACATCTATCTTGTCCTTGAAGTACTCGAACTTTTCCTTGACAACGACTTTGTCAACACATCTGCAAACTTCTTGATGCAGACCCCCTACTCTCCAATGGGACTGCGTGACCTCCTGGTCTAGGATCGATCGACTTCCGAAGCTGAATCAACTCACAAGTTTGTGCTAAACCTCTTCTGTTTTCTCCACAGGTCAAAGTCCTACTTCTCGGGTGTGAAATCCACTTTTCAAGTGTTTCTAAGTACCCACAGAGTCCTCCATGTGACCCTAGTTGAAAATCGTGGGCTTAAACCTTTTTATTCCCCGAACGCTAGACCCATGAAGTCACCTGGAACAGATCTATGGTCTATGCTTCCCTGACAACCAATGACTTTGATATACTTCGAGACTCTGACTTCGATAGTTCTAAGTGTTCCAAACACCCTTTTCTTTCGAAGTAATCCGTACTCGAAGTTATAGATCGAGCACCACGTGGTTGCCCCAATCAACGGTCGATATCCGTCCTTTACTTTGCTTTGGGAGACTTGCAGTCAACGCTCCTCCACGTTCTTTCTTCCAGAGTACCAATCATCCGAAGTGACAAATATCTCGCCACACGTTCTGTTCCAATGGACGTCTCTGATGAACTCCGATGCTCCGGCCTTTGGGAGTTCTCGTGCCTTTACTCTTCAATTCCTCAGTAGTGAATTTCCCTCGGAGTAAATCTCCAGTCTCCACGTGTTCCAACAATGGATGGCTAGGATGATTCCTTACCTTTGGAGATTCAGATGAATTATGGTCAATGCTCCACTTCCTCCTTTCCTTTCCTTCAAAGTTCACACTTCCAGACTCCACGATCTGTTAACGTGTGTCCCTCTCATATCGACAACCATGATTTACTTAGGCAATTCAGGCTTCAGGATTTTTGTCTTCACTCCTCTCGTTTTCCTCCAGAGTACTCTTCTCCCAAAGTACACGAATCTTCACCACGTGTACTCGCTGGATCCAACGGTCCGTATCTACTCTGTTCTTCACGAATTCGCAAAGTTTTCACTTTGCTTCATGCAAATCTTCCAGAGCTTCTACCTCCCGGACTCTCCAGTCGATTTCCATGTACTTGCCTTTGGATCTACGATCTAGATGGACTTCGGGATTCATAGCTTCGGGAGCTTTGACTCCGTCACAAATTAAAAAGAGCAAAAACATGAATTCCGAAGGACTTCAAGGTTTAACCTCCTTGCACCTTTTCGAGATCTAACGGATGTCAGTGACCCTGACTTCCTCTTAAGGGATCTTAACCATCAATCCAAAAACTTCAACATATTTCTCCCTTTTTGTTGAATATTTGTCACTATCTCTCCTGAGCTTGATTCCTTTGAGGGCTTCAACCTTCGACACACCCTTTTTGACCCTGGAATCTTTGACAAAGTTCAAACTTAGATATTTCTTCAAAAGAAATCTTACTGCGCACTCCTTGCACTTCACAGTCCTGATATCTCAACACTTAGTCGATTCTTGACCCAATGCATTCCTTGCAGAATTCGGTCTAAGTTTCGTGTTATCCCTCGTGAGCTTCTCTGAGTCAAATCTAGACTCTGTCGACGCACACCTTGTAGACAATATGCACTCCTTGCATCTAATCTCTCAGAAGAGAAACAATTGAAACTTATCTAATACTTCACATATTCATATACTCAACTGTGAACAACATACATAAGCATAGTACACAGAGGACATACCATTTGTTCAAATACACACCGAAATGAACACTGTCCAAGCATCTGGATCAATTTTTGTATGTTTTATTCATTCATGAAGCATATACATCAGTTACATAGTTCTTTATTGTCTTCAGAATCTCTATGTCTAACTGCAACCTCTAACACTTCTTACTCCTTAATTATACAATACCATTCAATACCAATACAAAAACCTATCTAAGGAGTGGCTTCTCAAGATCTTCTATGTCCTATCTGAATTCTATCCCATCATTGTTTTTGCAGTTACCTACTTAGTCCTATTACAATAAAGGTGTATTATTAGAAAATAAGAGATGACACTCTATATATGTAACATCTTACAGTCATGTAAGAATTTACAACATTCTGCCATTCTCAGGCGGTGACCCAACTTTACAAACAAGGTATTTAAATACAATATTTCCAAAATATCTCAACAACACGCTCATGCCTCTGTTTAATGTCGATTTCAAATTTTGGCRTRCTGAGGTGTCGAATTCGACCTCCTCTCTCGACCTCTTTTTCTTTGATGACAATGCTCTTGTATCATACTCCTCTGGCTCAAATATTCATGCACTCATGTCCATGAGCTCCTACACCATTTTTCCWTGTTTCAAAATGTCACTTGTTCAGTGACCCAACTTGAATCTTCCACTGGGTGATATTTCCACTTCACCAAGTATTCAGGATACATCTTCCTCCTAGTCTTCTTTCCAACACTCTGATCTAAGATTTTCTCCATCTGAGGTTTTTYTGCTGTGGACATCTATTTTTCCCATTGAATCTCCTTCTGGTCTTCTAGTTATCYTGCATCATCTCTCCTATAAGGATATACGTMTGCAACATTGAATATCGATGATATTCCATCATTTTCTGGAAACTCAATCTCATAACCATTGGCTGCAAATTTCTTGAGGATCTTACATTGTCCTATCTTCTTCATCTTCAACTTGTTATATGTTCCCCTTAGAAACCTTTCCTTTCTAAAGTGTGCTAAAACTTCATCTCCAACTTCAAATTGAACATCTCTTCTTTTCTGATCCAGTTTGTTCTTTTACTTTTGGTTGTTGTCCTATAGTTTCTCTCTGACTCGATCATGAAGTCTCTGCATCTCTGTAGAAAAATCTTTTGCTCCGGCGCTGCTGAACTCATATTTCTTAAAATATCTCAATTATGTAATCCCTCTCAGTTGTATTCTATACACTACCTCAAATGGAATTTTCCCAGTGCTCTTCTTTACCGAATTGTTAAATGCAAATTATGCCTGTGCCAGAATCTGATCCCACTAACGACCTTGTTTAGTGACTAAACTCCTCAATAAATTTCCCAGACTTTTGTTTACCACTTTAGTATTCCCATCTGTTTGAGGGTGATATGATGAACTGAAGGAAAAGTTTGTTCCCATCCTCTTCCATAGAGTTCTCCAAAATTGTCCTACAAACTTTGTGTCTCTATCTGAGACTATGCTCATGGGCAACCCGTGTAGTCTCACAACTTCCCTGGAAAAAAAATTGGCTATGTGTGTAGTATCACTTGATTTATGAAATGGTATGTGTTAGCACTGAGAGTCACCCTCATATTTCAAGAGGATAAGCCCAATACCCATCAAAAGGTTTGTGAACCTAAATTAATGATGAAAGGTCAAATGGATGAAACTCAACATAAGAATGTTTTAACACAAAAAACTCGGCAACCATGCATAAGAAAATAAGGTTTTGATTAACTTTAGTCAGTAGTTTAAGGATAAAGGTGGATATAAGGAAGACTTAGTGAGGAAGTTGGATAGGTATTCTATAAGCATCAGGCCTTCAAGCAGCTAGGTGAAGAAAAACTCAATCACAAGAACCTCTTGAACTTAAACTTTAAAACACTGAAAAACATTCATAGTAGCATTATAATCAAACATTCATTATAATACAACCACAAAACCTCATATGGATCATCTAATCATGAGCATTTCATAGTAAGAGGAAACAAGATGATGAAAGGAAACTGACTTCTATTAACGAAAAATGTCTCAAGTCCCATACATAACCAGAGAACAACTCTACTTAGTCAAAATATTACAAAAGGGAGATATGCTCAACCATCCCACCCTCTCAAATAATTCATCTATT
>SNQJ01S0018700.1:68512-81242 GCA_010110895.2 Picea sitchensis
TTCTTTCTTGTATTTCAAGATTGAAATGGACTACTCTGAACACTGCATTTCTCCTAGTTTTTCCCTGTGCAAACAAAGGACTTGGCTAACCTGCAAAAACTACATATGACCCATGACAACTTAATGTGATAACATTGGCTCCATAGGGGATGGCATGCTCCCTATGAGCTGCCAAGAACAAGCAGTTTCAATGCCTTATCCTAGGGCTATGGGGTCACTTATTTAAACATAAATAAAAATAAAAATTGATATTTACAATGAATGGAAATCCAATCATGGCTTAAGAAAAATATTCTTTTAGAAAGTTCCCATTGAGAGGGCCACCCAAAACTTCATAATCCTCCAAGTTCTGCAATTTATAAGTGTTATTTGAAAATACCTCAGAAATCTTTAACGGTCCAATCCACAAGGCTTCAAATTTACCATATTTACCTTTCTCTTACTTGGGTGCATCCCACATGAGCACTATATCTCCCAACTGGAACTATTATTTTCTTGCCTTCTTGCCAAAATCTTGCTTGATATTCTATTGATGGTCATGTGCTTTTCCAAGTAGTTGCTCCCTAGTCTGTTGTACTTCTACCATATGGTGTATCCTCTTGACCATATCATCAGGTTCTCCTTGGTAGTCCTGGAGGAATTTTTCCACGGGCACGACAAGCTGAGTAGGAAAGATAGTCTCAACCCCATATACAATATTAAAAGGGGAAACACCAAGTGGCCTCTTTGTTGTAACTCTATCAGCCCATAAGGAAAATTTTAGCTTTGAGTCCCATGATTTCTTATTGTCTTCTAACAATTTCTTGAAGATATTTATGAGGCTCTTGTTAGAGGACTCTGCCAAACCATTTCCTTGGGGATAGTAAGGAGTAGAATGGACTAATGTAATCCCATACTGTTCACATAACTTGATCAATGGTTCAACTTTGAAGGAAGCGACATTGTCAGTAACAATCCTTCTTGGACAACCAAATCTTGACATGATATCCTCAAGAAAAATAATGATTACCTTGTGGGAGGCATTCCTTGTAGGAATGGCTTCTATCCACTTGGTAAAGTAATCAGTAGCAGTCAAAATCCACCTATGTTGACCACTTGAAGCTGGATGGATTTCCCCAATGAAGTCAAGACCCCACTTGAAGGTTACTAAAATATCATGATACTGTGAGGAAGCCATTCACACTCATGATACTCAAAATAAATGGAATTGTTATGGGTTTTAGTAAGATAAATTTGTCTTTCCTAAATGGGGACGATAGTGGGAAAAAAATGGATATGTATTTTAATAATATGAATACTTCGACAATGTATATTTAGTAATTAATTTTTTTGGTAAAAGGAATCTTTTGTTTCACAAATAAGAGGGTCTCATATATCAATTTATATTTGACTTGGTCGTGAACTTAAAAATAAATTATTATTATTATATAAATTATTGTTAGTGTTCATTGACTCTCGTAGTATTCATAGTTTCATCGATAAATGATTAATAGAGTATCTCAATTGTTTTGTATATCGAGTGACAAACTTCCAAGTTTTGGTTGTTAATGGAGGGAGTATTGATTGTGTGGGAAAATGACACAGCATTAAAGTAACTATGGGAGACTATAATTTGGAAATCCTAATGTATGTCATTCTCATGGAAGTGTAAATGTTGTTCTAGGGATTCAATGGTTGAGAACATTAGGTACAATTTATGTTTAATTTTTCATAAGAGATGGTATTGTATGTGAATGAATATCTTATTACAATGATGGGTGTTCTATATATAAAGAACATATGGTGACCATCCATGAAGAAATGCATCCCTTGGGTAATAAATATATTTATACTTTATATTATATTATACATATAATATAAATATATTTTGTTTTTATACTTTATACTTTATATTATAAATATATTATTAAATTAATAATATTTCTTAATAATTAATAATCATATTATTAATTATCAATTTAGTATAATGTCTTTTCGATGCTTCCCAAACATCAACACTCCCTCTCGGCGAGGGAGACATTCTACATTATGCCAAGATTACCTTTGAAGATTACCTTTGAATATTACTTGTGGGTAGCTCTCAAATAGCTTCATAATGTCACCATGACATCCATTACCTCACAATTCATATGTACTTCATCATGTGCACCCTTTTGACTTCACAACCAAATGCATCCAAGGCTTGTGGGTAGTTCTCAAATAACTACAACATGTCCCTAGGACATCCACTACCTTGCAATGCATTTGTACCTCATCACGTCCACCCTTGTGACTTCACATCAAGCATCCATGGCCGATGGGTAGCTCTCCAATAGATACAAAAAGTCATCGTGAGACTATCCAGTTTCCCACAAAAAACTTGGATATCTTATGCATGACATCCAGTACATTGCAATAACATATGTATGTCGTCTCTTCAACATGCATCTAGGGCCAGCGGGTATCTCTCCAATGTCTACAACATGACATCATGACATCCACTACCCTTCGATAACATTTGAAGCCACCACTCCCTCTGAAGAGGGACTACATCGATATTTTCTCTCAAGTACTCAAACTTCATCCTTGAGAACGACTTTGTCAGCAAATCCACAACCTTCTCATTGGTAGCCACATATTGGAGCCTCACTGCTCCCTTATACACCATATTGGAGCCTCATTTCTCCCTTTTGTACCATTTGTCTAGCCACCAAGTGTCACTTCCATGACACACAGACTCCAAGTTTTCTAGCGGGAACCCCCCCCTTTAACTACACCAGGGTTCAGAATGTAGGCATATCAATTAACTGTCTAAAAGTCAATTAATTCTCTATAATACCCTAAACATACCAAAATTCATATGAAGAAAGAAAGGAAAAGGAGATCGGGTAACTATACCTCTAATCCCATGTCTAGTGATGACCTTCTCACACTTGGAAGTTTTGTTGACTACACGCATCCTCCCAGAGCTGACCTGCATCCAAAGATTCACAAACAGAAAACTACAAGCAACATATTCCATATATAAGTTAGGGTTAGATGTTATAATTTCAAGCATAAATCAATAAAAGTATTCAAGAAACCATCATTTGGGACGGGAAAATGTAATTTTTTTATTAATAACATGAATATTATACCTTTACAATCTAAGTTGGCCACCGTTCCACGAACCAAGTCTAGSATCCTCTTTACCAAGCTCCAAGTGCACCTTGTATGAAATGATCCTCTCAACCTTTTRATGTCTTCTTGGGAAGTGAATGGGTTAGATGGAGGAAGAAGGGGCTAATGAGGGAATGTTGAGGCAATTTCTCACAAAAGGCAACAATATCTCRAGCAAGGAGGAGAAGTGAAATTGGGYAGAGTTTCACTGTTCTTATGCTTAGATGTGAAATGAGACCCCAAAATMTMTTTTTATATGACAAAAGGATGGTTATTCGGTTGGGTGATGGGATATAGCAGGTGGATTAGTTGGGAAACTACCAATAGCCCATCAATTTCAATGAATTCCTTGCAACTTTTTATTTTTTGCAACTTTTGCAAGTATATGCGGATTGTAATGGTGCAGCATGCGTATGTACGCAAGTTATATTGGTGCAACAAGTGTATGTACGTGGTAAGTAATGGTGCAGGGCGTGTACATCTTCTAAGAAATGGTTTTTTAAGAAGAGCAACTCAGTAGTGCTTTGGAAAAAGATGCAAGTAAGAGAGCCAAGGCCATGTACGCATGTGTAGAGAAATTTAGGGCTATAATAGATGCCCCCTAATGTGTGAGGTCATAATAACATCTGATGTCTAAGATACATTACAATATCTTCACCAATGTACAAAATTGAGTGAGCTCGAGACTAGAGTTCGAGAGGTGCCATCTGCAAAATAACAATTTTCTCTCTGAGGTGGGCATACCCATGCTCAGGATCAAATAAATCATGGCTTCCAATAAAATACACTACAAATCCATTTCACATAACTATATAAAGTGTATCTGCGAGCAATACACAACAGATATACATTTCAAAATCAAATATATACAAATATATTATCCATCTTCAAGAAGCCACCAATGCCCGATGGATGGAGATGAGGTCTTCATAGCTCGAGCAACAACTTCAATATCTTCAAAAATCAAGTAGGAGTATGACAGGAGTGCACAAATCACTACCCTGAGGTCTTCGACGGATCATCAGGAAAAGACTAGAGGATCTCGATGATTAGGCAGAGAACTTTGACAATTTTGAATCGGGACTTGGTTGGACGGTTAGGATGGCCGACTCATGAGGTCAAGAGACAAACTGTAGAAAAGACAACTCAGGTTGGGTGAAAATTCCCTTGGACAAAAGCAAGAAAGATGATCAGACTCAAGAAGCATGACATTGACATAAGTTCAAGATGCAGGAGGCAATGAAAACTCTCCATGTGTTTGGAAGAGTAACCAAACGGAGGAGGACACAAATATATGTAGCGAGAACAAATTTCTAAGGTCATACTAGATCTCAATGCTTGACGAATAAAAAAAAGGATGTGCTTTTTCCAAGGGCAACTCTTTGTGCTGCCAGAAAATAATACATATTTTCGTCCCCTCTTTTTGGGATATTTGATTTTTTTGTCTTTTCCAATTTTGTAAAGAGCTTGTAAAAGAATAAAAGAATGCTACATTAAAAAGGAGGATCAAGTGTCACAAGAAAGCATACTAGTTCCAGGTGTAAGGGACACACTAATGCTCAGAGAAAGGAGAAATGTGAAGGAAAAGGACACTCGGGGAAAATTCCTCCACAGGTCAAGGTGTCAAGTCGCAGAGGCAAAGTGCTACAAGGCTTGTGTATAAGGCATGATTCAAAGGTTCAGTTGAGAGCAACATGGAGATGGCATTAGGCCAAAGACGCAGAGATGCAAATGTGATTAACAAGACACAATGAAACCCCCATTCAATGTAATTTTAACAAGCCCAGAGAAGGTAAGATCGGTAGTTTTTTCACGTTTAGAGAGTATGAAAAAACATAAAAGAAGACTCCAGGGAGTATCTTTTTCAGAGATAGTCTAGTCGATTTGAAAAAGGGGTAAACTTGCACCGAAAAGAGGTCTATTCAAAACCATTTTAACGAGTCTGACAAAGACAAGATCACTCGGAAATCTTTTCAATTTTAAGGAGTTTGAAAAGAGCCTAACTATGGACGCACAACCTTTTTTTGAATTTAGTCCCCTTAGACCGAAAAAGTATAAAAGTCACTGAGGAGAACTCTCCCGATGAGACAAATCTCCTGAGGCATAAGTTTTTCCAAAATAATCTACAGGCTGGAAAAGGGGGTAAACTCATGCCAATAGATATTCTTCAGGACCAATTTTAAAGAGTATGAAGGAACAAGGTCACTCAATGATCTTTTCAATTTTAGGGAGTCTAAAAAGAGCTTAACTATGGACTCCATGGGGGTTCCTTTTTCATAAGTAATCTCCAAGGCCCGAAAAAGGTGATAAACCAAAACCAAGGAGAACGCTCATTTTTCAAAAATTTAGTCCCTCATGCCCGAAAAAGGGTTAAAATTATGCCTAAGAATACTCTTCTAGTGAACTGCAATTCCTAGAGCATACCTTTATTCGTAAAATTGAACATCCAAACCAAAAAAGGGGTAAACTACTACCAGACAAACATGCCTTCAAATTTGATTTTGGCGCGCGTGAAGGTAAACAAGATCTCTCGGCAATATTTTCATGTTTAGAGAGTCTGAAAAGGGCTTAAAGAAGACTCAAGGGGGATACTTTTCTCAAGTAATTTAGATGAGATCGAAAAGAATAAATACAGTCTCGTTGGATGTTTCTTTCGTAATTTAAAGCGAGCTTGAAAGATAACAAAGCATGTTGATGAGAGATTCCCATGGGGTAGAGTCTACACAAACACTAGGAACATATAAAGGGGCAACCTGAAATAACGCCAAATTAGGATTGTGATTATCAGATGCCAGTTGGTCGATAGTGACAATGCTTCCATTATGAGGGAAATGCATCACCTGGAAGAGCGTAGACACCACAACATTCATGGCATATACATAATCACGCCTAAGAATCATATTGAAATATAATGGGCCTTGCACCACTATAACATTTACAAGGATAGTCTTCCCACCTAACGAGATACGCAACTGAGGAAGAACCCCCAAATATTCACTAGCACGTATGTCAAAAGACAACAGCTCATGCGATGTAGACACAAGATTGGGAGAACCCAGAGCTTGCCAAGCCGAGGAGGATAAAATACTTGTGGAGTCTCCTTCATCTACAATACTTCATTAAATGTTATTTGAATTAAATTCAACCCTTATTTGAAAGGGTGTAGAAGAAGGAAGACGAGGCTCAAAAAGGTCATTCCAATCAAAGGAAACCATCCTAGGGCTTGGAGGGGGTGTGCTCGAAGTGAGCAGAATGCCCCCTTTTTCTGAAAGTACTGAACTGGAAATGCTAAGAACATAGTCAGTAGACACATCACTCCCCAAGAGAAGAGTGGGATCAGCCAAACATTGCATCAGCGTGACTACTTTGGTAGACTCGACACTCTCCAAGAGAAGAGTGGGATCATCTGAATAATTCATCGGCATGACCACTTTGGTAGACTCGACACTCTCCAAGAGAAGAGAGGGATCAATCGAAGATTTCATCAGCATGACCACTTTCTCAACCACTGGATGAATAGGTTGTGATACAACATGTTCTACAGACCATAACCCCCAAAAAGAGGAGTGGGATCAGCCGAAGATTGCATCGACATGACCACTTCATCAACCAAGGATGAATATGCTGTGAGGAAACCTCAAAAGACTTGGAATCATAAGCATTTGTAGACAGGGACCATAATCTTTGTACCTATGGAATTCCAAGGCACAAATGAGTAAGGTGATCTCCCTTGCAAACCTTACAAGGGAACTTAGGCTTACGTCCTATCCATCTAGGTTTATCAATAGAATCAATGCCCCTAGCATGACCATCAATGGTTGGTTGCACATCTCCAACATGACTTGCAGAGGTTGGTGATTGAACTCCAGTATGACTTACAGGGACTAGGTTCATGCCCCCGACATGAATTGCAGAGGCTAGTTGTTGGTCTTCAACATGACTTACAGAGGTTGATGACCTATCTCTAACATGACTCACAAAGGTTGGTGATTTCTTCTTCCTATTATTCCTATTTATATTTCGTTTAGAATTTCGATTACTAGTATCTATACTTTCACCAGAGAAGGTAGAAGGAGGAGGAGAAGACTTCGTTGATGAAGGAACATCAGCATGATTCCCATGACATAAAGTTCTTAAATGAGAAGCATCAAGATCATTCGAGACATTTGGAATGGTACCCAACCAAACAGGTAGTTCCACATTCAACCCAGGAATGTACAAAGTGACCATCAAAGGGACACCAACGTTTCCGAAGAGAGAAAAAGAAAAAGAATCCCCTTTTGAAGAGGTTCCTTGGTTGGTATCATCGGGAACATTAGCCATGAAGATATTATGCATAGGTTATCCCCTTGTGGGATTGTTCAAATCCGTAAAATTCTCACACACTCACTATGGCGAATCAGTGGTATAAAAACAATGCCTATAAAGAGGCAACTCCACGTTTCTAAGCAGAAGACCGAAAAGTCCCCATGACCAAAAGAGTGGGTGGTCTACCACCCTTGGTCAGAGACCCAAATAAATGACTGACTAACTCACTATGGAAAACTAGGGAGCACAGAGAACACACTAAAAGTTCCTAAAGGAAAATCAAGCAATCAACTATATAGTAGGATGGAAAGTTACGCCAATCGACACTAGAGAAACTATCTGGTCAAGTGAAACTCGAACACGGAAGCAACCTTCAGGTATTCTCTATGAAGCATGATCTGGTGTCTGTCCTAGGTACCATGGTATACCCTCACAATCACCCGTGTAAGTCCCTACAATATGGGAAACTAAGTTTCCATCTCGCAATCTGTCACCAAGCGGGTACAATTGTCAGTCAAGTGGATCTCAATGAGCAGGATAACATGTCTGAAACCTATAAATGGTATCGAGAGAAAATGGTTTGGAAGACAACAGAGGATCTTGAATGGATTTGAGTTCCACAAAGCTCCGTAGGAAAATGCAGTCAGTATTACTCCTAAGACATATCCTCAATATGCGTTCCACACTACGTTCAGTCCAATTTTGGAGGGGTTATCTCCACTGCCTTTCTTCACGTGACCTCCTGTTTATCCCCTATGTTAGAGGGGTGTCCCGGATAAATTTTATGACACTAGACTTAAACACTCCCTAACTCAGACTCCAATGTTTGATTTAACGACCTTGAAGAGTTTCCTCTCCAACCTAATTCAAGGCCCTAAAACCCTAAACTAGTTTGTGGACCCTACAAACAAAAAAGTCTAGTGTCTTTTAGATTAAGCGTTATTTTTAAAGGCTTGATTTAATCACAAGGTATGATAGTGCAACTGATGTTGTTAAGACTATTGCAAAAATTGAAGCTTATAAGAACACTAGCAAAGAAGGATTGTCTTTCTTATTTTTCTTTTGAAATGCTTTCAAGATGAGAAGAAAACACAACACTATGCTAATTTCTTTTTTCTTTTTCAAATCACAATGAAAAGAAGATGCGAAAAAAGAAAGAGACCTAAACAACTAAGGTTTTTTTTTTTTTTCTTCCAATCAAACAAGAAATAACAAAATATGCTAAAAGAAACCTAAAATTCAAGCTAAAAATGCTAGGAAACACAAGAAGACTAAGGAAACAAGTAAATAGAAACCTATACCTAGGCTATGGCCACAAACAGAGACTTTGGACTGATCCAATAAAGCCTTGAGAAGTGTGAACTTCAATCAGGAAAGAGGAAAACTCCCTCTTTTTCAAAAACTTTCCTAATACAGAGATGCATGTTGTTGCATCAACATTATGCATATGTATGAGGGTTGTTTACTGAGCAGAGCACGTATGTATGTGGGCTGACCCAATACAGAGTGCATACACCTCTGTATCTCTTAAAAAAAAATAAAAGATCAGGCAGTCTTACAGGGCAGGGAAAACTGGTATTGCACCTAAAGGTGGCCAGAATCCCTTGATAGACTCAAAAAACTCAAAGAAACTTGAAAGGAAAACAAACCAATCAAACAACCCAAAATCCCCTAAAAAAACCTAGAGGCTTCCCCAATATGGTCGCTAGTTATGCTAGTGGGAAAACCCCCCCTTTAACTACACCATGGTTCAAAATGTAGGCAGATTGATTAACCATCTAAAATTCAATTAATTATCTATACTACCCTAAACATACCAAAACTCATATGAAGAAAGCAAGGAAAAGGAGATCGGGTAACTATACCTCTAATCCCACATCTAGTGATGACCTCCTCACATTTGGAGTTTCTATTGACTACACACCTCCTCCTAAGGCTGACCTGCATCCAAAGATTGACTAACAGAAAACTACAAGCATGCTATTCCATATATAAGTTAGGTTTAGATGTTAAAATGTCAATCATAAATCAATAAAAGTATTCACTCCATCATTTGGGATAGGAAAATGTAATTATTTTATTAATAATACGAAGATTATACATTTACAATCTAAGTTGGCCACCATTTCATGAAATTGGTCCAGGCTCCTCTTCACCAAGCTCTAAGTGCACCTTGTATGAACTTCTCCTCTCAACCTTCTGATCTCTTCTTGGGAAGTGAATGGGTTAAATGGAGGAAGAAGGGGATAATGAGGGAATGTTGAGGAAATTTCTCACAAAAAGCAACAATATATTGGGCAAGGACGGGAAGTGAAATCGGGTAGAGTTTCATTGTTATTATTCTTAGATGTGAAATGAGACAACAACACCTCCTTTTATATGACAAAAGTACGGTGGATTAGTTGGGAAACTACCAACAGCCCGTCAATTTCAATGAATTTCTTGCAACTTTTTATTTTTTTCAACTTTTACAAGTATACGTGGGTTGTAATCGTGCAACATGTGTATGTACGCGAGCTGTAGTGGTGCATCAAGCATATGTACATGGGAAGTAATGGTGCAGGGCACATACATCTTCTAAAATTTTGTTTTTTAAGAAGAGAAACTCAACAGTGCTTTGACAAAAAATGCAAGTAAGAGGGCCAAGTCCATGTATGCATGTGTAGAGCAATTTATGGTTATAATAAAGTATGATACTACACGAGCTCACATCCATTGACTATTGAACATGCGAATCTATACATCCTCGAATATACATTGTGCAACATGACTTCATCCCATGCAACCAAGGTTTGTGGGTAGCTCTCAATAGGTACACCATGTCCCTAGGACATCCACTCCCTGCTATGTGTCAATACGTAATCATGTGCACTCGTGTCTCAGTGACACCCTTTTTTCATGATGGATGAATTCCACCTATCTCGATACCATCCATTTTTCATGCCAGATGAGAACATTCAATGCCTACCCTTTTTCATGCTGGATGAGAACACTCATTGCTAACCCTTTTTTATGGTGGATGAATTCCACCTGTCTCAGTGCTATGCCTTTTTCATGTTGGATGAGAACACTCAATGCTATCCATTTTTCATGCTAGATGAGTTCCACATGTCTCAGTGCCAACCCTTTTTAACGCTAGATGAGAACACTCAGTGCCAACCCTTTTTCATGTTGGATGTGTTCCACCTGTCTCAGTGCCAACCCTTTTTCATGTTGGATGAGAACACTTAGTGCCAACCCTTTTTCATGTTGGATGAGTTCCACATGTCTCAGTGCCATCCCTTTTTCATGCTAGATGAGAACACTCCCTCTAAAGAGGGACCACGCCAAGATTGTCCCTGAAGTAATCAAAATCCATCCTCTACATCGGCTTGGTAAACATGTCTGCAACTTGATCCTCTGTAGTCACTAAACTAGAGCCTCACTGCTCCCTTCTACACTATATCTCTGATATAATAATATCTTATCTCGATATGCTTTGACATATCATAGACCACGAGGTTCTTTGATAACTTCATGCAACTCTAATTGTCACACCAAATGTAGGTCACCTCCATTCCAAGACCAAATAACCGAGACAAAAGTTCTTGAAGCCACACTACTATTTCACATGATGCCAAATACTCAGCTTCAGTCGTATTGAGTGCCACACATGACTGCTTCCTACATCTGATAGAGCCTCTTACTCCTTACTCCTTACTATAGTACCCAACTCCCTTTGGAACTGACTGTCTAGTTCCCTTTCAAGCACTGAATATCAACTAAATCTTCAACCTACTGACTTCATCACTTGTCCTCCAGAACAAGCCTCATCATCCTCTTCTTGTAGGTCTTAGCTACAAGTCAAATTAAGTCCAATAGTTTGAAATTTCCGAAGCCACACTACTTCACGACTTACTTCACATGCATAATTAGATTCATTTGTACTGAGTGTGTAGTGTCCCCAAGATCGAGCCCTTTGTAAGTCTGATGTATGAAATGAACTGTAAATATGTGTTATAGGTTGGTGAGCCAAGTTTGTAGAAGTCGATGGGCTTATGTGATTGTTAGACCAGAGAGCCTAAGGGTTGGAGGCCAAGGGCCTGATTTTGTACCTGTATGTATGCATCACATTAATAAAATATAAACACCACCGCGTGCAGACCGACCACGATGAATCAGTGATGGGGGACTGAGCTTTCACAGAGTGGGAAAGGAATTAGGGGCTAGAAGGTGGGAAAAGGGGCTAAGTGTTCAGCCTAGGGGCTTAAGCCTTGGGAATAATATTTTATTATTATTCCAAAAAACATGTGCATTTTATGTTTTATTTTTATCCTAAGTTCCTGGAAAGGGGAAAACGTGCAAAGGGGATGCATGCTGATGGAACGCATGCAGTTCCAAGGGTGACAAGTGTCAACCCTGGTGCATGCAAATAAAACGGTTGAAATGAGCTGTGAGAGGGTCTCTCCACCATTCCACCCGAATGCCTGAGTGTGTACGGAGCTCTGAATAGTACGACCGACCCCAACCTCTGCAAGAATACCTCATGCATTTCTGAGAGCCAAGAAGCCTGTGTTCGTTTATGAAAATCCGGGTTCACCCTCTCTATTCTGATCCATGGATTCTGTGTCGATTCCTGCGGGAATTTCTTGTCATGCAATCCCGAAAACCATCACTGTGAGACCTTGTCGTCATTGTTGAGCCTATTTGGGGAGCTCGTGTCTGTATTCCCGGTTGGTTGTGGTGGCCACGCAGAGCTGGACCGTGCATGGCTTGCTGGCTAGTGCAAGTTGGATTGAGCCTGTGTATGACCTCTCTCTAGGTGAGGGAGGTGACTGTGGTTGGAAGAGGTAGGTTGTCAGGCCTGTGAGTAACTCTCTCCAGGTGAGAGAGTTTGCTGGGAAGTGGTTTCTTCCAAAGAGTGTCCAACACCAGCTTCAGGCTCTGAGACTTCCTGATCCGGCCTGTTGCCGAGACCTAGAGAGGAAGGTGTAGCACCAATGGACTGTTCTTGTGAAGGTGTATACTCCCGGGCGGAATATGCATGTGGGGAATGAGAGTCTGGAAGTAGTGGGCATAAGATGGCATCCTGGGAATAATCCTTCCAGTCTTTCTGTGTTGGTTTCCCTGTAACCTCAACCTAGCCTAGGATTCCTTGCCTTGGGGTGGAGCTTAGTCCCAGCTCGGGGGAGACCCACTGCTGAGCTGACGAGCAGTGTGGTATAAGGCTGGGAGGTTCGTGGAAGGCCTGCACGTGGTTGGTGGAATTGCCAAGGTTTCAAAGATAAGTATCAGATGATGTTTT
>SNQJ01S0018700.1:90642-122013 GCA_010110895.2 Picea sitchensis
ATGTATGTGATGCATAAACCATCAAGGTGGGAAGACTACCTGCATTTGGTAGAATTCGCCTACAATAATGTGTATCATACATCGTTGAAGATGAGCCCATTTGAAGAACTTTATGGAAGAAAGTACAACACTCCAGTGAGCTGGGATAATCCAACTGATAGAGCAGTAGTTGGGCATGAGATTCTCAAAGAGATGGAAGACCAAATGATAAGAATTAAACATAATCTAAAAGCTGCCCAAGACAGGCAGAAAAGTTACGCTGATAGTAACATAACCCACAGAGAATTCAAAGTGGGTGACCACGTTTTCCTGAAAGTGAAAACTAACAGGAGTTACCTGAAGTTGGGAAGTTGTGCCAAGTTGGCAGTAAGATTTTGTGGGCCGTTTGAAATCCTAGAAAGAATTCGGCCAGTTGCATACATGCTTGCATTCCCTGCATCTATGACTGTACATAATGTGTTTAATGTTTCACTGCTTAAGAAATATAAACTTGATGCTAATCATGTTATTGATTGGAATGTGATTCAAGTGGAACCAAAATGTGTCTTGCAAGTTGTTGACGGGCGAAATTGACCACTCGTCAACTGGAGGGGTGGATCTAGTCTGGGGTTGTCTAAATAACCCAAGCCATTTGGATTAATCCACTCCGATGGGTTTAGCAGCTCCATTGGCCGATCTAAGTCCTAGGAAAGTAAAAAAATTGAGCTAAAGAAACTAATCTAAGTGAAAAACAACTTCTAAAAACTATATAAAGGTCTAATATATATTCACAGTTCGCTAATTAATATTAATGAAATAATAATCCTACTTACTAAATGTACAGTGTATTGATATATTGTATCTATGTTACCTATACAGTATTTACAAAATGCAAATTTTGATCGAAATCTGCAAAATCATATATGAATTGTCTTATGACAGCGAAGCTAGTATTTTTGGATTTTTATATCTTTTATTAAAAATAAATGAAACAACAACTATCTAACTAAGAAATAAAAATAGTAATCTGTACTGTATATCTATCTAAACTACAGAGAATTCTCATATTAATTAAACTATTAAAATTAAATAGCAAACTAACCTGAAATCATCATCTCCTACTTGTCCTATACATAGGCATCTGCATTCACTGTTTGATGAGGCCAACCCGCACCAGATTCTCCAATACTTCGCGTAAACACGAAGCAAAAATGCTTCTGAATGCTAACGACAAAACAGGTAAAGGATGTAGCAACAACAATTTTATAATTTACAAATGATTACATTAAGATAAATCCCACTGCAAAGATTTGTATATAACTGCTCATTTAACAAAGAAGATTAACCTTCTGTTCATTAAATTAAAACAGGATAATTGTTGTATGTAAAATGAGATACATCAAATATGGACGCTATTTAAATCGCATCACATCAACCTATAACAAATTTTGATATCTAAAGTAGTCAATAATTTGATTACAAATTGAAATGAACTAAAACTTGAACAAAAGTATAATGTATTGAAAGCTAAAGCCGTACAAACATCCACTTTCATTCCAGTATGAATAATCATCAATCCATAGTCTCTGCTCCCAAGCAGCGATGGTTTTGTTTACAAAAATAATACAGATATAAAGGCGACAGGATTAAAACATTCCTTGTGGAAATTATCAAAACTGTTGCAAAAAAATATGGGAACAATCTCCCAAATTCCTATTTCTATCTAAGACTAACAGCCTAATCCAAAAGTATGTAAAGAAAAAGCATGCTCAAATATGACACAGTCGATCCAAGATCCTTTAAAATTCGTGTGTACCTGAAATTGCACAAGAATACACGATTTCAGATTGTGTTTAGTTGCAAAATCAACCGAAATTCAAATTTGTATGACTAGCTACAGAATCCCACGATTATGTAGCTAGTTATTACTTACAAACAAGATCGTATTGTATCAATTCCATCATAACATAAATAGATATGATAAGCAAACAAATCATTTATGCTAATTCAAAACAAACAAAATCATTCTAAAATCATTATTGAAATACCATACCTTGGTTTGAGGGATACGATTCGATCAAGCTATTTTTGAATTAAAAATGGCAGTGGCCGCCTCTACATTTTTGAAAAGGACAGAGCCTGTGGTATTTTGCCTTTTATCATTAGCCTGCAGTCTGTTATTTTCCTTGGTTAACACATTTACTCGGTCCTCTAAGGACTTGATTCGGGATTGGAGCAGAGGGACATCTGTATAATATCGGTCGAGCCAAGAGTTGCATTCATTTCACTGTGGTTGATCAGGTCGTGTAATTATAGGTGAAGAATCTCTTAATTTACCAGCAGTTCCACTGTCGAGCTTGATCCCGAGGAAGTTGGGGTCATCTCTAAGGCATGACGGGAGGCTCGTCACATAGTCATAGGGCTTGACTGAACATAGGCCATGTGAGTGTGGATACTCCTCGGTTAGAAACCGCTCGATTTCAGAATCAGAATCTTCACTCAATAAAATTGATTTTTGGTCTATGTTTTGTTTAGGTTTATTGAGAGCACACCTTGATACCCAACGTGCAGCCTTCTTACCCTTGCAATTGACATCATTATTACCCTTACTCTTTTTCTTTGCAGGCCTCTTATCAGGCTTAGTACTGTCTTTTAGACATGAGTCAAGCAGGGTGTCGGGTAGGTTATTGTTCGGGTAGGTCAAGGGTTCAACAGCGGGTAAGAGTGTAGGAGGGGGCACGACAGGCCCGACAAGGGTTTCTGTGACCACGGTTTTGTCAAATTGTCCAATTTCAAGACTGGCAAAGCCATTCTTCAACATGAAAGCTTCCCAACAGTCACCACTCAACCTCAAATGATGGACTATAACAATTTTAATTAAACAGTGGTGGAAGAGGTTGGAGTCGTCTTTCTCCCTCTTGAAATGTTTAGCCATTCTATACAAACTCCAAGGGAGGAAATGAGGCATATTTAAAGGAAAATCTATGAAACTCATGAGTAGCCGTAGGTGGTATAGGAAAACTAAATCGTATCTACCCTTGCATGTAATGAATTGCTTAATAATGGCCAACAAATCATGCCACCTAGACTTAAGAGCTGTAACTGGCATACCTTTGTCACAACTGTTGATTTTCCTTGAGGTAAGCAGGAGCAGCCATGGAACTTCATCAACCTTCTAATTCTTAAACCATTTTTGTCATTCGGCTGGCAGGCTAGTGGTTGAGCTAAGGAAATCCTCATTCAATTTGATTTGGATGTCCCCAACTTTGGCCCTGCATCCATCGAATGTAAGTGCAAATTGTTGAGTGACTACGAGGTTGAAACCCTCAAACTTCTCAATAAAAACCAACCAACCATTCCTCTCTAGGTCCTCTCGGGCATTATCAAATAACAACAAAGTTTGGACGTCGTTGGGTTCGATTCCCACTATAGGAGCCATAGAAAATAGAAAAAGATCAACAGGGTAATTGGTGAGGGGGTTTGACAAGGTAGATACAAAACCATTTTTCCACAGGTTTTCCCAAAACAAACAAAGGCAACCCGAAATGCATGACCAAGCATTAATGCTTATGCGTGTAAGGGTGGTGTAGTAATTTGGGACCATGTAAAACTATCATGTCGGATGTACAATCAATTGCGCCTTGGTAAAATGTTTCATTCAAATCACAATAGTGTATATCAAAAGCATTGTAAACAACATGTCAAATGGATTATTACATAACCATTGAAAACCATGAAATACATAACCAAAACTTGATCCGAATGTTAAATAAACAATGGCATTTGTATGATTTAAAAGAAACCAATATGTCGAACATTGCACCAACGATTCGACCCAAAAATTAATGTGTTCAATAAAACCATTGCACCAATGATTTGATCAAAGACACCAAAATATCATATAACCATTACATCAACGAATTTATAAATAGAAACCATATTGACAATGGTCAAATGCAAAGTGAGTGGAGGTTTGGTGTTTTGATAAATGTACGACCAATAGTGAGTTGGAGGTAAAAGAGTTATGACCACATAAACAAAAATATTTATAACAATCCAAAAGATCATTTTAATGCAATCAACATGACTTCCAACTCTAGGTTTTCATGCTTGTAGTCGTGAAAATGAAAGGCAGGTGTGTGAATGTGAAAGATAATAGTGTCGTTTTATTTAAAAAAATGCGATGAGTATTGAGGGTTCAAAAAAACCCTTGTGTAGGCAGCTTGTAAGGAAAAGATAGGAATGAAAAATGGTACGCCAACCTGTGAAGTGCATCATGTCATATTGAATGAGGAAAAGAAAACATCTCTGAATGGTATAGAACTTCTAAAGGTCAGATGGACACAGTGCAGTCTTGAGGATCGACATAGGAGACATGCAAATGCTATCTCTTGAGGTAGAGAGTACATATCTTTTGAAATTTTGAAAAGCTTGTAGAAATGAGTGTGAGGTTGCGGGATAATGCCAGAAATAGGGGGTGTAGTGTCCCCAGATCAAACCTTTGTAATTACGATATATGAAATGAATTGTAAAATATGTGTTATAGAATTTTGGTGAGCCAAGTTTGTAGAATTCATTGGGTTTATGTGATTGTTAGGCAAGAGAACCTAAGTGTTAAGAGTAGGGCCTGAATTTGTACAATAATATGTATGCAACACATTTATAAAATATAAACATCGCATCTCACGAGACCGACCACGATAGATGAGTGATGAAATTTGAGCTTCCACAGGTTGGGCAAGGAATTAGGGGTTGGGGGTGGGAAAAGGGGCTAAGTGTTGAGCACAGGAGGCAATCAGAGATAATATTTTATTATTATTCCAAAGAGATGTGCATTTTATGTTTTATTTTATCCTAAGTTCTTGGCAAGGGAAAAGCGTGCAAAGGGGATCCATGCTGATGGAACGCATGCATTTCCAAGGTGACAAGTGTCAAACCCGACACATGCAATAAAGCAATGAGATGGCCGAAGTAGGAAGTGGCTCTCCACCATTCCATACCCATTTGTCACGAGGCATGTATGGAGCTCCTAAACATTACAATCAGACCCAACCTCTACAAAGAATATGGCGTGCATTTACGAGGAGCCGAGAAGCCTATGTTTGTTTCTAAAGAGCCGGTCTCACCCTCCGTTCCGAGCCATGGAGTCTAATAGATCCAGCTGTGGGAATTGCTTGTCACACAATCCCAAAAAAAATCCTGTAGGACCTTGATCACAGGTGGGATATAGAATTTGGCCACCACCTTTTCCAAATGGCTCAATTGAAACTTTCTGTGAATTTTGGCAATTTACTATTTTTAGTAGGTTTAACTTTGGGGCCATTTTGAGGGTCCAAATGAAGGTTTGACGATCTAGGTTCTTGATGATAGATGAAGGCATTATTGGGCCTCAAATGAATCTCCTCGATACCTTTCCAAGGCTATCACATGCCTAAAAGCAGACATAGAGTATGCCAAAGTTCATGACCAGGAAGTTGATGTACTCACTTACCCAAACGGGGCCCACATGACTTTTAGTTGCTTCATCTCTAGGGTTAGGTTTTTGGATGTATAGAATTTTGGCATTCCCATTTATTGTAAAAATGACTCTAGAGAATCATTGTAATCATCTTCTTAGTCGATGGCCGTCACATTTCTTCTTAGAGAATCTGTGCCACCATTCCTAGCGGAGTCTTCCACTCTGTATTTTCTGATCTACGTACATTTATTTCATTAATAAATCGTGTATTATTGTATATCTGTGTTTATGGTTGCATCTTGATACATTTTTTTATATTATTGAATATCTACGATATCTATACATTCTTTATTATATCTCGATCTCATTTAAATTATTAGAAAATAATCGGATCGATGGTATCCAAAGCGAGGATGCTCTTGATCATTTTTGAGTGAATGTCCCAGAAGGCAGATAAAATTATAGAAAGTTGGGTCTCAAACATGTCTCTCTTGAATACAATGCTCTCACACACGAAACCCTCAATAGGCGGAAGAAAAGCAAATTGTGGAGGCGGGCGATCTATCAATGTCACATTTAGCAGAGCAAAGCTCTCCTGTGACATGAGGGCCGAAATGATGGAGAATTTTCCCACATCCTTAGCGCCCTAGATAGCATGGGAGACATCTTCATCCAAATGTACTGAAGGCACCTTGCCTTTCAGAGTACAAGTTAATTTTGATATTCGTATTTGAAGGAATGAGGATAGATGCAAAAGCCCTAGGAAAATGGTTAACTTCTGCTAGAAGGTTATTTCTCCCTTCACAATTTTTTCGACAAGAAAAGATCACCTTAAGCACTCCTTAAAAGCTCTCCCTCATGTCAAAAATTGGTGGGAAACTAAGAACCAAAGTCCCATGAGGAGAGTCTGGAATATGAAGTCCGATCCCACTTGGGATTTTTTGTGTGGATGCGGTAAAGGAACAATATTACCACAATTTGGAAACTATGAGGGACAAGTGAGATGGACCACAACTGCGGCAAGAGAGGGCCATGAGTTCGGAGTTCACCAATACCTTCCATACCTTAGCACCAAGATTGGGTATCAAAGACTCGGTATTTGGTTCCTATGAAATCTGAGTGGGGGCTCTACGAGATACATCAAGCGAAATGGTTACTACGGACATCTCATCCTGATCTTTGCTTATTGATATGTTGTTAAAAATCGAGGCAGAATTTAAAGCACCCGGAAGAACAAGCGAGAATTGGTCTACAAATCCGCAACAACCAAAATTATGACAAAGGCGGCTAGAACAAGCGGTCTCCCAAGCCGGTCAAGACCACGGAAAATAAGTCCTGCAGGGAAGACAAGGAGGACGCAGAGAAAATGAGTGCGAGTTCCAAAAAATCCTTAACTTAGCAGGTAGATATGCAGCTCAAAAGCGGTCATTGGTGGCCGAGAGATCAAAGACAAGGAGCAGACCTTAATTGAATCTCATTAGAAAATCGCAGTAAGGGCGGATCATTGTGCCGGACCCCCTTTGTTATTGTCGACTACAACAATTCAGCGAAGAATTATGAGGATCCTAAAGAGGGGCGCCTTTTCATTCCGCGAGATGGGTTAGGGACCCATTTGCATTTTATTGTTGATGGAAGCGAAAAAATCTCATCTCAAGCGAGGTCGTCAAGCGGTTGGGATTGTCGACAACACCACACCATGACCATACAGCCAGTTGGCGAAGCCCGACGAGGACGAGATATCCGTGTCAACGAACAATGTCGGTGTCATATGACATCCAACCCTTCAAGGATGAGGGTGGTAATGTGATGTTGCCCCGGATATGCATGATGTTCTCTTGGGCCAACCATATATGTGGAGGCGCCATGTTGTTTATGAGTCGACCCGTGTAGTGTCATTGTTACTTTGGGGTCATCTCTCTGATACGAGTTAGTTTAGAGCTATTGTTCCATCTAAAAAGTGCCACAAAGTAGTATCTCATCTTGCCAAAATTCAGCTTCTTCACAATATGTTCAAAAGGAGAACAAAAGGACCGCGCAACCACTACAACCCTGCCCCAAGCACCTTATATCCAAGATGTCCAGATTAGAATAGGAAGCTGCAACAAAGTGCAAATATTCCTTCTACATCTCCCTCTCATGTATCTTGACTTGTTGAGAAACCTCAACCACAACAGGTTCGTGACAAATTTCCACAAACTAAGTAGTCGGCGTTTCCAACAAGACAAGTAGCTCACCAGATGTAGATTCAACAAATGTTTTCCCTCTCCCCCAGGAACTCTAGCGCAATGGAACCATTGCTTCCTAAGGAGGATTAATCAGTGGATATCGGTGGCCACCACCTTTTCCAAATGGCTCAAAATGGTTTTTTTTTTTTTTTTTTTTTTTTTTTTTTTAGTAGTTTTTAACTTCCTGGGCAATTTTGAGGGTCCAAATAAATGATTTTTGAGATCAAGGTTGTGGAGTGATATCCAAAGGCATGATTGGGCCACCAAAATGAATCTCCTCTATGATACCTTTCAAGAATCACATGCCTAAAACAAAGATCATATGCCAAAGTTTCGACCCGGGAGAAGTTGATGTACTCACTTACCCAAGCGGGGCCCACATGATTTTAGGCGCTTCATCTCTAGGGTTAGGTTTTGGATGTCTAGGAATTTTTGGCATTCCATTTTATTGTAAAAATTCCTCTAGAGCCTCATTGTAATCATCTTCTTGCGAGAATCACGAGTAGCCGTCACATCTCTTCTGAGATAAGCCGCCACCATTACTGGCGAGTCTTTCACTCCGTATTTTCACAGTCTCTGTACATTTATTTCATTAATAGAAATCGTGTATTATATATATCTATGTTTATGTTTGCATCTCTGATACTTTTCTGTTATAGTATTGAATATCTTGATATCTCTATGCATTTCTTTATTATATCTCGATCTCATTTAGTCATAGAAAATAATCCAGTGGATCGATTAATTATCCCAGGCGAGGTTAAACGATCATTTTTATTGCATGTCCTCGATGAGGTCTGGGTATAGCAATTTGGGTCTCGAACTTGTGTCTCTTGAAGTCAATCAGCTCTCACATACCCAAGAAACCCTCAATGAAAGTGGAAGAAAAGAAAATTGATGGAGTAAAATGATCCTATCAATCACGTTGCTTGAGCAAGCTCTCCATAGCGACAAAGGAGACGAAATGATGGAGGAATTTTGCACATCCTTAAGGTGTCACCCGATAGAATCGAGCATCTTCTCAAGTGTCCACTTTGAAAGGCTCGCCTCAAAATTACAAGTTAATTTTGATATTCTATATTTGAAGGAGACGGATAGATCACGGAAGCCCTAGAAAAGCGGTTAACTTCTGCTAGAAGGTTATTTCTCTGTTCACAATTTTTTCGACAAAGAAAGATCACCTTAAGCACTCCTTAAATCTCCCTCATGTCAAACATTAGGAAACTTACTGGAGCAAAGTTCCACACGGAGAGTCACAGGAATATATTAAATTCGATCCACTTGGGATTTTTGTGTATTTCATTAAGGAACAATATTACCTGTTGGAAACCTATGAGGGACGATTACATGAAGGATGGACCACCGCTACTTGAGAAAAGAGAATGGCGGTTTGGAGTTCACCAATACCTTCCATACCTTACTTTCCATTTGGGTATCAAAGACTCGAGTGACATTTGGTTCTGAAAAAAACCGTGGGGCTCTACACGGATACATGGCCCGAAATGGATTTACTACGGACATCTCTCATCCTCCGGTCTTTGCTTATCGATATCTTTGTTAAGTGAAGAATTTAAGCACCCGGAACAAAGCAGAATTACAGTGCATGGAAATCCGCAACAACCAAAGTATGAAAAAGGCAGACAAGCGACCTCCAGAAAACAGGTCAAGACCTGCAGGGGAAAAGAAGGGTCTGGGAAGACAAAGAAGGACCATAGGAAAATGGTGTGAGTTCCACAAAAACCCTTGGTAAAACACGATGAGATGTCACTCAAAGCAGTCATTGGTGGCAGAATCAAAACGAGAGCAGACCTTGATTGAGAATCGATTCTAAAAATCTTTGGTAAGGATAGATCATTGGCGGACCTTTGTTATTGTCGCGGCTAACTTTGCCAATTCAACTTGAAGAACCAGATCTTGAAGAGGGATCACCTTTTTCATTCCTGAGATGTGGGTGAAGGGACCCAGCTGCATTTATTGTTGATAGCGGCTTGAAAAACCTCATCTCAGGAGATTAGATCCAGCGGTTAGGATTGTTGACAGCACCACACACATGGCCATACAACATGGTGGCCGACAAGAGCGAGATCTAGTGTCAGCCAGCGATTAATGGAGGTGTCATATAGAATCAACCCTTCAGGATGAAATTATTATGTGATGTTGCCTTGGATGTCACGTGATGTTCTCTTGGGCCAACCATATATGTGGAGGCATACATCTTTGTTATGAGTCCGATCAGTAGTGTCATTGTTACTTTGGGGGTCATCTCTAAAGAATACCGGAGGTTCTGACTCTTGTTCCATCTAAAAAGTGCTGCAAGGTAATATCTCATCTTGCAAACTACGGGTTCTTGAGGGGCTCTGTTCAAAATGAGAACAAAGGACACTGCAACCATTACGACCTTGCCCCAAGCACCTTCTATCCAACGGAGGCAGGTCGACAAGGGCTACAACTAAAGATGCAAAAGTTCATACGCATTTCCCTCATGTATCTCAACGTTGATCGGCCTCAACCGCAACAGGTTAGTGATAGATTTCCACAAACTAGGCAGCTCGACGTTTCCAACATGACAAGTATTTCACCAAGATGCTTAGATTCAACAAATGTTTTTCCCTCTCCCAGAACTCCAAGCAATGAGACCATTGGCTACCTAAGGAAGAGGAGGATTGATCGAGGTGGATATCGGTGTCCAACCACATTTTCCAAATGTTTAAAATAGTTTTCTGGCAATTTGGCAACTTACTATTTTTAGCGAGGTTTTAACTTAGGGAGGCCATTATCGGGGTCCAAATGAATATTTTTAGAGATTGAGGTTCTCGATGATGGTGAAGGAATTTTCGAGCCCCAAAATGAATCTCCTCGTGTTTCAATGAGCTATCCTGCTTCAAACTAAGATCATGTATGCAAAGTTGACCAGGAAGTTGATGTACTCACTACCCAAACGGGACCCACATGACTTTTGGCTTCATCTCCTAGGGTTAGGTTTTGGATGTCTAGGACTTTTGGCATTCCATTTATTGTAAAAAGGCCTCCGAGCCTCATTATAATCATCTTCTTGCGAATCATTAGCCGTCACATCTCTTCTCGAGATAAAGCTGTCACCTAGCGAGTCTTCCACTCTGTGTTTCTGATCTACGTACATTTCTTTCATTAATACGTCGTGTATTATATCGTGTTTATGGTTGCATCTTTGATACATTTACATTATATTATTGAATATCTGTGATATCCTACGTGTGCATTCTTTATTATATCTCCGATCTCATTTTGTGCGAAAATAATCCGGATCCAGTGGTATGACGAGGGCACTCTTGATCGTTTTAATTACGTAACTCTGGAAGGTATGAGTATAGAAAGTTGGGTCTCGAGCTTGTCTCTCTTGAATATAATCGCTCGCACACCCAAGAAACCCTTAGTGGCGGAAGAAAAGAAAATTGATAGGCGAGACGATCATATCAATCATTGCTTGAGCAAGCTCTCCTTGTGAGAGAGGGCCGAAATGATGGAGAATTTTTCCCACATCATAGCGCCTCTGGAATGCCTTCGAGCATCTTCATCAAGCGGCCACTTGGAAGGTACCTTTCCTTTCAAAGGTACAAGTTAATTACGATATTCACGTATTTGAAGGATAGATAGATGCTGAAGCCCTAGAAAATGGTTAACTTTACTGCTAGAGTTATTTCTCTGTTCACAATTTTTCGACCAAAGAAAGATCACCTTTGCACTCCTTAAGCTCTCCCTCATGTCAAACATTGAATTTGGGAAACTGCAGGAGCAATGTTCCTAGGAGGAGTCACGGAATATATGGGGCCGATCCGCCAGGATTTTTGTGGATCGCGGTAAAGGAACAATATTACCTGTTGGAAACTGAGGACGATTACATGAGATGGACTGCTGCGGCAGAGAGGGCAAGAAGTTTGGAGTCTCTGATACCTTCCATACCTTGCGCACCAAAATTTGGGTATCATAGACTCGGCGACATTTGGTTACGAAATCACAGGTAAGAACTCTACGAATACATCCAAGCTGAAATGGATTTGCTGGACATATCATCCCGGTCGATTATTTTGCTTGTCGATATGTTGTTAAAATTGGCCAATTTAAACACCCGAGGAATAAGCGAATTCGGGTCTGCCGAATCCATGACAACCAAAGTATGAAAAAGGCGGCAGAACAAGCGGTCTCACGAAAACCAATCAAGACCACGGGGAAAAGAAGGGTCACGGGAAGACAAAAGGGGACCTTAGGAAAATGAATGGAGTTCCACAAAATCCCTTGGCACAACAGCGATGAATGTTGCTCAAAATAGTCATTGGTGGCCGAGATCAAAGACAAGGGCGAACCTTGATTCAAATCTGATTCTGAAAATCACGGTAAGGAGGACAGTTAGCGCGGACCCCGCTATTGTCATTGGCTGCGGCAAATTCTTGAAGAACCAGCAGAATCCACGAGGGAGTGCCTTTCATTGTGAGATGTGGGTGAAGGGGACCCCGCGCATTTTATTGTTGATAGCGAAGCTAGAAGAACCTTATCTCAAAAGGTTGTCAAACGGTGATTAGGATTATGTGTTAATACTACACCCATAGCCACAACATGGTGGCTTGAAAGGAGCCCGAGATATCCAGTGTCATCCAACAATTCCCGATTGTCTCATCACGGCATCCCAACCCTTCCAGCGATATAGGTATTATGTGATGTTTCCCCGGGTGTGCGATGTTCTTTTGGCCCAGCCATATATGTGGAAGAACCATGATATTTATGATTCTTGACCCCATAGTGTCATTGTACTCTGGGGGGTCATCCCTACAAAATACCAAAGGTAGTTAAAACTACTATCCCACCTAAAAAAAATGTCACAAGGTAGTATATCACACTAAAAAAAATCAACTTCTTCACAAACTGTTCAAAAGGTGAACAAAAGGACCTTGCAACCACTACAGCCTTGCCCCAAGCACCTTCTATCCAATAGAAGCAGGTGGAATAAGGCTGCAACAAAGTTCAAATATTCCTTCTGCACACAGTCATTTAAAATAGCCAGACTGATTAAAAAATTACAAACATTCCAGCCATGGGTTCGTGACAAATTTCCACAAACTAAGCGGCGCGACGTTTCCAGAAAGACAAGTAGCTCACCAAGATGTAGATTCAACAAATGTTTTCCCTCTCCCGGGAACTCAACACAATGGATACCATTGCTTCCCTAAGGAGGAGTTAGTCAGGAAGTGGATATGGGGTGGCAACCCACCTTTTCAAATGGCTCAAAATGGCTTTTCGGCAATTTTGGCAATCTACTAATACTAGCAGGTTTTAACATACGGGGCCATTTTGAGGGGTCCTAAATGAAGGTTTTTTTGTGATCGAGGTTCTCAATAATAACCAAAGGCATGGTTATCCCCAAAATTAATCTCCTCGATGATACCTTTCCAATGAGCTATCCTACCTTTGAAATGAAGATCGTGTGCAAAAGTTACAACCCAGGGAAATTAATGTACTAACTTACACAAAAGGGGCCCACATGACTTTGGTGCTTCATCTCCTAGGGTTAGGTTTTTGGATGTCTAGGACTTTTGGCATTTCGTTTATTGTAAAGGCCTCTAGAGCCTCGTGTAATCATCTTCTTACAGTCGAAAGGTATCCGTCATCTCTTCTCAGAGATATAGATGCCACCATTCTAGCAGTCTTTCACTCTGTATTTTTAGAGTCTCTCTACATTTCTTTCATTAATAGAAATCATGTATTCTTGTATATCTGTGTTTATAGTTTACATCTTAGATAAATTTCTTTATATTATTGAATGTCTGCGATATCTGTGCATTTCTTTATTATATCTCCGATCTCATTTTGTGCCAAAATAATCCTAATGATTGAAATTGCTCCCAGGCGGTACTCTTGATCATTTTAGTGCATGCAGAAATGAGGTCCGAGTATAGCAGGTCTTGAAACTTCTCTCGCAGAGACAATCTCTCATACACCCAAAGAAACCCTCAATGAGAGGAAAGAAAAGAAAATTGTGAGGCAGAGACGATCCTATCAATCACATTTGGCAGGCAAGCTCTCATGCGACGGAGAGGTGAAATGATGGAGAATTTTCCCACATCCTTAAGCCTATGATAGAGATCATCGCATCTTCATCAAGCGACCACTTTGGAAAGGCTAAGCCTTTCAATTATAAAGTTAATTTTATTCACATGTTGGGACAGATAGATGTAGAAGCCTAGAAAAATGGTTAACTTCTGCTAGAAGTTATTTCTTTGTTCACAATTTTTCGACAAAGAAAAAGATCACCTCGCACTCCTTAAAAGCTCTCCCTCATGTCAACATTGGTGGGAAACTACTGGGAGCAAAGTTCCACGAGGAGTCACACGGATATATGGGGTCGATCCCTCTTGGGATTTTTGTGGATCTTTTGATGGAACAACTATTACTGTTGGAAACTATGAAGAACAATACATGAGATGGACCACAACTGCTGACAAGAGGGGCCAAGCGATTCGGAGTTCCTGTACAACCTTCCATACCTTGCGCACCATTTGGGTATCAAAGATTCAGTGACATTTGGTTCTAGAAATACCGTGGGGCTCTGGATACATCCAAGCGAAATGGATTTTTGGACATCTCTCATCACTTGGTGCTTCTTATCGATATGTTGTTAAAAATGATTTAAGCGCAGAACAAAGCGGGGAATTGAAAGTGCATAAAATCCGCTTAACAACCAAAGAGGAAGTATGACAAAGGCATTGAACAAGCGGTCTCGAAAACGGAGTCCAAGACCGGGAAAAGAAGAGTCCTTGGGAGAGGCAAAGAGGACCACTTAGAAAAATGAATTACGAGTTCCACAAAGCCGCCCAGCCCGAAACAAGCGATGAATAATAAGCTCAAAATAGTCATTGGTGGCGAGATCAAAGACAAGGCGAACCTTGATTGAGAATCTGATTCTAAAAAATACTGGTAAAGGGCCGGACATTGTGGACCTTGCTATTGTGGCGCAGCAATTCAACAAGAAGAACCAATAGATCCTAAAGAGGGGAGCACCTTTTCATTCCTGCGGATGTGGGTGAAAGGGACCCATTTGCATACTATTTTGATAGCGGAAGCCAAAAACCTCATCTCAATGATGCATGAAGCGGTTGGGATTCTTCGACCTTTACCACTGCGGCCCATACACAACATCGAATTGGCTTGAAAGGATGAGATGTCAGGTGTCAATCAGCGGTGTCGATTGTCATCTGACATCCAACCCTTCCAAGGATGGTGGTAATGATGTTTCCTTATTGGATGTCTATGATGTTCTTGGGCCAACCATATATGTGGAAGCCTTATGTTATTTATGAGTCACCGACACCGTGGTGTCATTGTTACTTTGGGGGGTCATCTCTGAGAATACGAGTTAGTTTTGACCTCTGTTCCATCTAAAAGTGCGCAGGAGTAGTATCATACTGCAAGATTTAACTTCTTCACAATATGTTCCAAAGGAGAACAAAAGGACAACACCCAGCCACTACAGCCTTGCCCCAAGCTTCTTTCTATCCAACATAAGCGGGTCGAAAAGTGCGCAGCAAAGTGCAAAGATTCATTATTCACATCTTCCTCTCATGTATCTCCCACTTGTTGAGCAGACTCAACCGCAACAGGTTAGTGATAGATTTCCACAAACTAAAAAAGCGCGACTTCTCCAGCAAGACATTCAGCTCACCAAGATGCCGTTCAACAAATATTTTTCCCTCACAGGAAATCAGCGCAATGGAACCATTTCTTCCCTAAGGAGGGAGGATTGATCCAGTGGATGTGATTGGCCACCCACCTTTTCCAAATGGCTCAAAATGGATTCCTGGCAATTTTGGCAATTTACTATTTTAGCGGGTTTTAACTTAGGGGCCATTTGGGGTCTAAATGAAGGTTTTTTCGAGGTCGAGGTTCTTAATGATAGCCAGAAGAATTATTGAGACCCCCAAATGAATCTCCTTGATGATACTTTTCCAACTAGCTATCACACACCTAAAAGCGAATGCATTATGCAAGCGTTACATGACTTTTGCGCTTCATCTCTAGGGTTAGGTTTTGGATGTCTAGAATTTTGGCATTCCGTTTATTGTAAAAGGCCTCTAGAGCCTCATTGTAATCATCTTATTGCGAATGCGATGTGAATCACATCTCTTCTAAAGATAAGCTGCCACCATTCTAGCGAGTCTTCCATTCGTATTTTTTGAGTCTCTATACATTTCTTTCATTAATAGAAATGGTGTATTCTTGTATATCTTTGTGTTTATGGTTGCGTATCTACGTTTTTATATTTATATTATTGAATATCTGCAATATCTTTGTGCATTTCTTTATTATATCTCGATCTCATTTCATGCCGAAAAAATCCGGATCGATTGGTATCGGGCTTGTTGCTCTTGATCATTTTACTACGTGCATGTCCCCTAGCGTGAATGCAATTATAGCAAGTTGGTCGAGCTTGTCTCTATTGAAGACAATCTCTCTTGCACAACCGAGAAACCCTCAATGGCGGAAGAAAGAAAATTGTGGGCAGACGATCCTATCAGTCATTTGCTTGAGCAAGCTCTCATCGTGAGGAGGAATGAAAATGATGGAGAATTTTTCCCACATCCCTTAGTGCCTACCCGATGCTCAGTAGCATCTTCATCAATGACCACTTTGAAGGCACCTTTCAAGGTACAAGTTAATTTTGATATTCTACTTGTATTTGAAGGATAGATAGATCTTGATGCCTTAGAAAAATGGTTAAAAATTCTAGAAAGTTATTTCTACGTTAATTTTTAGACAAGAAAGATCCGCCGCCTCCCTCAAAATACTCCCCCATGTCCAAACATTGGTGGGAAACTTACTGGACCAAAGAAGTTCCTGAAGGATTACGGAATATATGGGGCCGATCCACTTGGGATTTTTGGATCGCAGTGAAAACAATATTACCACGATTGGAAATATGAGGACCGATGCATGAGATGGACCACACTAAAGAAAGAGAGGGGCCAATTTCTAGATTTCACCAATACCTTCATACCTTGCACACCAAGCTGGGTATCAAAGACTCAGAGCAAAATTTGGTTAAATCTGATGGGGCTCTACGAGATACATCAAAGCAGAAATGGATTTTCCCGGACATCTCCTCCTCAGTCATTTGCTTGCTCGATATGTTGAAATTTAAAATTGAAGGAAAGCGAAATTTAAGCACCATAAAAGCAGAGTCGAGATTCTGCCGTCATAACAACCAATGTATGACAAAGCGGCCAGAACAAATAGTCTCACAGAAAAATAGTCCAAGACAGGGGAAAAGTAGGGTCATGGGAGTGAAAGGACAGGAAAATGGCCGGGTTCCACAAATCCCTTGGCACAACAACGAACAATGTCGCTCCAGCGGAGTCATTGGTGGCGAGATAAATGTAGAATCGATTCACGAAAATACTCTTGGCGTAGACCCCCACTGTATTGTCACGGTACCTTAATTCAATCCCGGAATAGCGAGGATCACGAAGAGGGGGGCCTTTTCATTCTGATGTAGGTGAAGGGACCCCGCATTGTGTTGATCGCGGGCTAGAAACCTCATATCCAGTGGAGAATTAAGTCAAATAGTTGGGATTATGAAACCTACTGCAACCATACAACAGCCAGTTGGCTGACAAGAAGCAGAGATCTCGTGTCAGCCACTTGGTCTTCCGATTGTCCTTATATCAACCCTTCAAAGGATGAAATTATGTGCCCCAGATGTTGTGATGTTCTCTTAGACAGCCATATATTGGGGCACCATGTTGTTTTATGAGTCTCGACCAGTAGTGTCATTGTTACTTTGGGGATCATCTCTAAAGAATACCAAAGATAGTTTCGACCCTCTTGTTCCATCCAAAAGTCATGGTGGTATCTAAATCTTGCAAATTCAGCTTCTTCTGTCATTCAAAGGAGACAAAGACCTTTGCAACCACTACAACCTTGCCCCAAGCACCTTCTATCCATGAGAAGCGGGTTGACAAGGCTGCAACAAAGTGAAAACATTCCTTTTTCACATCGCCCTCATGTATCTCGACTTGTTGGGCAGCCTCAAGCTACCTTGGAGTTGGCCAGTTTCCCTAAACCATGGCTCGATGTTTCCAACAAGACAAGTAGCTCACCAAGATGTAGATTCAACAAATGTCTCACAGGAACTCAGGCAATGGAGACCATTGCTTCATAAAAAGGGAGGATTGATCCAAGCGGATATCGGTGTACCACCTTTGCTGTCAAAATGGCTTTTACGGCAATTTGGCAATTTACTGGCTACTTAGGGCCATTTTGAGGGGTCCAAATGAAGGTTTGAGATAGAGGGTTCTTGAGTGATATCCAAGGCATTATTGAGCCCCCAAAATGAATCTCTCTGACGATACATTTCCAGCAGGCTATCATACGCCTAAAACTAAGATCCTGTAAAAGTTCGACAGAAGTTGATGTACTCACTTACCCAAAGGGCCCACGAATTTGGCTTCATCTCTAGGGTTAGGTTTTCGGATGCCTAGGAATTTTGGCATTCTGTTTGGCTGTAAAAGGCACCTAGAGGCCTCTTTGTAATCATCTTCATACGAATCACAGTAAGTCACATCTCTTCTGGAGATAAGGCGCCACCATTCTAGCGAGTCTTCCACTCTTGTGTTACAGTCTACGTACATTTCTTTCATTAATAGAAATCGTAGCATTGCGTATATACGTTTATGGTTACCTCTTGATACATTACATTATATTATTGAATGTCTGCGATATCTGTGCATTTCTTTATTATATCTCAATCTCATTTCATAGAAAATAATCAGGATGGAGTGGTATCAAAGCGGGTTGCTCTTGATCATTTTTCAAAGCATGTCCCCGACGAGGTCAAGATACAAATAGTTGGGTCTCGAAGGAGCTTGTCTGTTGCCAGACAATTGCTCTGCACGCAAGAGATCCCTCAATGGAGGAAGAAAATTGGCGGAGGCGATCCTGTCTGTTGCTTGACAAGCTCTCGCGTGGGAGGGACGAAATGATGGGTACATACATCCTTAAACACCTACGGATAGCATCAGGCACATATTCAACAAGCAGCCACTTTGAAGGCACCTGCGTACTCAAGCCACAAGTGATTTTTGATATTATTTTATTTGAAGGACATATAGATGCTGAAGCCCTAGAAAATGGTTAACTCTGCTAAAGGTTATTTCTCTGTTCACCGACAAGAAAAGATCACCTTCACACTCCTTAAAGCTCCCTCATGTCAAACATTGGTGGAAATTTTTGGGAGCAAAGTTGCCTGAGAGAATGTGGAATATATTGGGTTGAGTCCACTTGGGATTTTTTGTGGATCAGTCAAAGAATACCTGTTGGAAACTATGGGACATTACATGAGATAGACCACACTACATCAAAAGAGAGTTGGCCAGTTTCACCAATACCTTCCATACCTTGCGCAAATTTGGATATCAAAGACTCCAAGTGAAATTTTGTTTTGAAATACCTTGGGGCTCTACAGATACATCCAAAATGAAATGAATTTCACGGACATCTCATCACTCGGTGTTGCTTATCGATGTTGTTAAAATTGAGAAATTTAAGCACCAGAACAATTGAGAGTCTAAAATGCACAGCAAAATTATGACAAAGGCAGGCCGAACAAGCAGTCTCGAGAAACAAGTCCAAGACCTGAGGAAAAGGATCACGGGAAGACAAGGACAGGAAAATGGTGTAGTTACTGCAAAATACTGTAGCACAACAGATGAATGGCGTTCGAAACAATCATTGGTGGGCGAGATCGAAGACAAGGGGCGAACCTTGATTAGTCGATTACGAAAATACTAGTAGACCCGGATCATTGATCTGATTACTTGCTGTATCACGGTATGGCAGATTCAACTGAGCTTATGAGGATCACGAAGAGAGTGCCTTTTTCATTCATAGATGTTGGTGAAGGGAACTAGCTGAATTTATTGTTGATAGCGGAAGCAGGAAAACCTCATCTCGGTAAGAATTAGGTCAAATAGTTGGGATTGTCGACCTTTCCACCATAACCATACAACATCGTTTGGCTTCGCCAAGGACGATATCTTGATGTCAACCAATAGTGTCAATTGTCATACGACATCCAACCGCCCGAGGGATGTAATTATTATGTGATGTTTCCCCAATGGATATATACTGTGATGTCTTGGGCCAACCATATATGGAGCGCCATGTTGTTTATACCGACCCCCATAGTGTCATTACTGGGGGTCATCTCTCTGGTACCGGAGGTAGTTAGACTACTATTCCATCTAAAAAAATTAGCCATGGGTAGTATCTCATCGCAAAATTGACTTCTTCTGTCTGTTCAAAGGAGAACAACATAAACACTACAACGTACTAGGCACCTTCTATCCATGAAGCGGGTAGGCTACATAAAATTAATAAATATTCATACGCACATCGCCCTCTCATGTATCTCTACTTGTTGAAGCGACCTCAATATGACAGTTGCATTGATGAATTTCCACAAACTAGCTATTTTGACGTTCCAACAAGACAAGTAGCTCACCAAGATGTAGATTCAACAAATGTTTTCCTCTCCCTCGAGACTCAAGGCAATGGAGCCATTGATTCCTAAGAGGGAGGATTTATCTAGGTGGGTATCGGTGGTGACCACCTTTTCCAAATAGCTCAAAATGGCTTCGCTTGCAATTTTGGCAATTACTATTTTGAGAATGGGTTTTAACTTTGAGGCCATTTTGATGGTCCAAATGAAGGTTTTTTTTCGAGATAGAGGTTCTTATTTATATCAAAGGAATTATTGAGCCCCCAAACTAAACCTCCTCGTGATGCGCTTTCCTTGAGCTATCCTGCGCCTAAGCGAGATCATTATGCAAAAGTTGGGACCTGCGAGGAAGTTGATGTACTCCTTGTAAGCGGGGCCCACATGACTTTTGGCCTCATCTCACAGGGTTTTGGATGTCTAGGAATTTTGGCATTCTGGTTTATTGTAAAGGCCTCTATAGCCTCATTGTAATCATCTTCTTGAATCTGAGTAGCCGTCGCATCTCTCCAGATGGTTGCAACCATTAGCGAGTCTTCCCACTCGTATTTTCACAGTCCTACGTACATTTCTTTCATTAATAGAAATTGTGTATTAGGTATATCTATGTTTATAGTTGCATCTTGTTATTTATGTTGTATTGTAATATCTGTGATATCTCGTGCATTTCTTTATTATATCTACGATCTCATACTATCATCAATCAATCGTATCAAAACAACATTTAATCTCATCCCGTGAGGTCAGGTGTAGCAAGTTGGGTCTCGAGCTTGTCTCTCTTGAAGAAAATGCATCTCATACACCCAAGAAACCCTCAATGGCGGAAGAAAATATAATTGACGGAGAAGACGGTCCTATCAATCTATTTAGCAGAGCAAGCTCTCTCCATAGAGGGACGAAAATGATGGAGAATTTTTAAAATCATAAATGCCCTCTTACATTAGATGAATCTTCATCAAGCGGCCACTCTGAAGGCACCTCGCCTTTCAAGGTACAAGTTGTTGATATTCACAATATTTGAAGGATAGATCTGAAGCCCTAGAAAAATGGTTGGCACTCTGTAGAAGTTTATTTCTCTGTTCACAATTTTTTCGACGAAAAGATCACCTTCTCACTCCTCAAGCTCTCCCTCATGTCAAGCATTGGTGGGAAACTTAAAACCAAAGTTCCTGAGGAGAGTGGAATATATATGGGAATTCGATCCTTGGGAATTTTTTATGGATGTAGTTATGAAACAATATTACCCTATTGGAAACTATGAAGACCGGTACATGAGATGGACCACCACTTTGTGGCAGAGAGGGGCCAAGTAGTTTCGGGTTCACCAATACCTTCCATACCTTGTGTGATATGGCTATCAAGACTCCAGCATTTGGTTCTGAAATTAAGTGGGGCTCTACATAGATACATCAAGAAATGCACTACGGACATCTCTTCCTTGGTCTTTGCTTATCGATATGGTGTTAAAATTGAGCGAAATTTAAGCACCATAACAAATCGGAATTCGAGTCTGCAAATCCAAAACAAACAAAATATGACAAAGACAACCCAAACAAAAAGTCTCCAGCCAATCCAAGACCGCGGAAGAAGGGGTCATGCGAGACAAAGAAGGACCTTTGGAAAATGGCCTTGAGGTTTCCACAAAATCCTTTAGAACAACATCGATGAATGTTGTCCAAAGCGATTTGAGATCAAATCGAGAATCTGATTACGAAAATCTTGTGGGAAAAATCATTGGCGGTAGACCTTGCTTTGCTATTTTCATGGTACGCAACAGTCAATCGAGAACCAATAGATCCTGAAGGAGGGCCTTTTTCTTTCCTGCAGATGTGTGTTAAGGGGACCCCCTTGCATTTTATTATTGATAGCGAGTAGAAAAACCTCATCTCGTGAGAGGTCGTCAACGATTTGGGATTATAGACAAACATCTGACCAGCCTGGCATCGGTTGGCCCGACCGACGAGATCTCTGTCAACCGATTGTCATATGGCATCAACCCTTCAAGGATGAGAGTATATGATGTTCCCCTTTGGATTTTTGTGATGTTCTCTTGGGCCAACCATATGTGGAAGCGCCATGTTGTTTATGAGTCTGGAGCCACATTATTTGTTACTTTGGGGGTCATCTCTCCATGATACGGAGAGTGATTCGACCATTGTTCATCTAAAAGTGCCACAAGGTAGTATCTCATCAAAAGATTCCAGCTTCTTCTGATCATTCAAGGAGAACAAAGCGACAACTGCGACCCTCTGACCTTGCCCCGTACCTCTATCCATGGGTCAACAAGAACGCAGCAAAGTGCAAGATTCATGCACATGCAGCCCTCTCATGTATCTTGACTGTTGAGCAGCCTCAACGCCTTGGGTTTACAATGATTTCCACAAAAGCGTGTGACGTTCCAACAAGACAATGTCCTGGGTCAGATTCAATAAATGTTTTCCCTCTCCCCTAGGAACTAAAAGAAATGGATACCACTTATTTCCCTAAGGAGGGAGAGTTGATCAGTGACATATATCGGTTGGCCACCTTTTCCAAATGAAGCTCAAAATGGCTTTTCACGGCAATTTGACAGTTACTATTTTTAGTAGGTTTAACTTCGGAGGCCATTTTGAGGTCCAAAATGAAGGTTTTCGATATTGAGGTTCATAGTGATAGCCAAAGGCTGTGAGCCCCCAAACTAAACCTCCTCAGCGATACCTTTCAATGAGCTATCACATGCCTAAAGCGAAGATCGTATGCAAAGGTTTGACCTCGGAAGTTGATGTACTCACTTAGGAGATACATGAATTTTGGCACCTCATCTCCTAGGAGTTAGGTTTTTTTGTGTCTAGGACTTTTGGCATTCCCATTTATTGTAAAAGGCCTCTACAGCCTCGTGTAATGTTCTTGAATGCTGGTAAGCCGTCATATCTCTTCTCGAGATGGGCTGCAACCTAGCGAGTCTTACTCATATTTTCTGATCTCTGTTACATTTCTTCTAATAGAAATAGTGTAGTAAAAGATTATATCACGTATTTATGGTTTCATCTTCGATACATTTCTGTTATATTATTGAATCTCTGCCCGATATCTACGTGCATTTCTTTATTATTATATCTTGATCTCATTTTAGGTAGCCGAAAATAATCCGGATCAGTGGTATGGGAGCAGGCTGCTCTTGATCATTTTTTAGTGCATGTCCACTGTGAGAGTCAAAATTCTTAGTAGGTCTGAGCTTGTCTCTTTAAGACAATTATCTCGCGCAGAAACCCTCAATGGCGGAGAAAAGAAAATTGTGGACGGGGCGATCCTATCAATGCGTTGCTTGAGCAAGCTCTCAGCGACGGAGGATGAAATGATGAATTTGCCCACATCTTTGCATCTCACCAGGTAGCATCGGGTACATCTTCATCAAGCAACCACTTTGAAGCACCTCACCTTTCAAGGTACAAGTTAATTTTGATATTCCTGTGTTGAAGGACAGATAGATCGAGAAGCCCTAGAAAAATGGTTAAGCGTGCTAGAGTTCTCTGTTCACAATTTTTCGGAAAAAGAAAAGATCACCTGCACTCAGCAAATATCTCCCTCATGTCAAACATTGGTGGAAACTTACTAGGATCAAATTCCTGAGGAGGATTACACGAATATATGGGGTGATCCCACTTGTGATTTTTGTGGATCATTAAAGGAATAATACCTGTTGAAACTAGGAGACCGATTACATAGAGATGGACCACCTCTGTGAGGAGCCAATCCTTCCAGTTCACTAATACCTTCCATACCTTGCGCAGATGGGTATCAAAGACTCGGCGACATTTGGTTTAGAAATGCGTGGGGCTCTGGTACATCAATGAAGTGGACTCACTGATTAACGCTTATCTGTATGATGTTAAAATTGAGAAGAAATTTAAGCACTAAGACAAATGGGAATTTGGGTCTGCCGTACACCTTATTAGTATGACAAAGGCTTGACCCAAACAAAAGTCTCCCAGAAAACTAGTCAAGACCACGGGGAAAAAGAAGGGTCACGGGGAAGACAAAGAAGGTTATGGAAAAGGATGCGAGTTCCACAAAATCCCTTCACACAACCTTAGATGAATGTAACTCAAAGCAGTCATTGGTGGCGAGATTATAAAGGAGCTGAACCTTTATTCGGAATCTGATTCTGTCTTGGTAAAGAATGATCATTGGCCTTGAACCTTGTTATTGTCCTTTGCCTTGATTCAACTAGAAGAATAGCGAGATCCACGAAGAGGGCGCCTTTTTCATTCGAGATGTGGGTGAAGGGACCCGCATTTATTGTTGATAGCCCAGGCAGAAAAACCTCATTTTAGTGAAGGTCGTCCAAGCGGTTGGGATTGTGACAACACCACCCTTGACCATACAACGTAGTTGAAGCCGACAAAGGATGAGATCTCAAGAGTGTCAATAGCATTGTTGATTGTCATACGGCATCAACCCTTCAAGGATGAGGTATTATGTGATGTTGCCCCTTTGGATGTATGTGATGTTCTCTTGGGCCAACCATATGTGGATGTGATGTTCTCTTGGGCCAACCATATATGTGGAGACACCATGTTGTTTATGAGTCTCGACCCCGTAGTGTCATTAATGTTACTTTGGGGGTCATCTCTACAGAATACCAAAGGTATTTTCGACTACTGTTCCATCTAAAAAGTGTCGCAAGGTAGTATCTCATACTACAAAATTCAGGTTCTTCACAATCTGTTCAAAAGGAGAACAAAAGGACACTGCAACCACTACAGTGTTGCCCCAAGCACCTTCTATCCAACAGAAGCAGGTCGACAAGGCTGCAACAAAGTGAAAATATTCCTTCTACACATCGCCCTCTCATGTATCTTGACTTGTTGAGCAGCCTCAACCGCAACAGGTTCATGACAGATTTCCATAAACTAAGCAGCGTGACGTTTCCAACAAGACAAGTAGCTCACCAAGATGTAGATTCAACATATGTTTTTCCCTCTCCCCCGGTAACTCAACGCAATGGAGACCATTGCTTCGTAAGGAGGGAGGATTGATCCAGGTGGATATCGGTGGCCACCCACCTTTTCCAAATGGCTCAAAATGGCTTTCTGGCAATTTTGGCAATTTACTATTTTTAGTAGGTTTTAACTTCCGGGGCCATTTTGAGGATCCAAATGAAGGTTTTTTGAGATCGAGGTTCTCAGTGGTAGCCAAAGGCAGTATTGAGCCCCCAAAATGAATCTCCTCAATGATACCTTTCCAACGAGCTATCACACACCTAAAACGAAGATCGTATGCAAAAGTTACGACCTCGGGAAGTTGATGTACTCACTTACCCAAACGGGGCCGGCATGACTTTTGGCGCTTCATCTCCTAGGGTTAGGTTTTTGGATGTCTAGGACTTTCGACATTCTCATTTATTGTAAAAATGCCTCTATAGCCTCATTGTAATCATCTTCTTGCGAATGCGAGTAGCCGTCACATCTCTTCTCAGAGATAAGCTGCCAGCATTCTAGCGAGTCTTCCACTCTATATTTTTACAGTCTCTGTACATTTCTTTCATTAATAGAAATCGTGTATTAATGTATATCTGTGTTTATGGTTGCATATTCGATAGATTTCTGTTATATTATTGAATATCTACGATATCTCTGTGCATTTCTTTATTATATCTCCGATCTCATTTCGTGCCGAAAATAATCCGGATCAGACCTTGTTGTCATTGCTGAGCCTATTTGGGGAGCCCGTGTCTGTATTATCAGTTGGCTGTGGTGGCCACGCAGAGATGGACTAGGCGTGGCTTGTTGGCCAGTGCAAGTTGTGATTGAGCCTGTGTATGACCTCTCTCAAAGTGAGGGAGGTGACTGTGGTTGGAAGAGGCAAGTTTTTAGGCCTATGAGCAAATCTCTCCAGGTGAGAGAGTTTGATGGGAAGTGGTTTATTCCAGAGAGTGTCCAGCACCAACTTCGGGCTCTAAGACTTCCTGATCTAGCCTGTTTCCAAGACCCAAAGAGGGAGGTGTAGCACCAATGGACTGTGATTTTGAAGGTGTATACTCCCGGGTGGATCAAGCATGTGGGGAATGTGTGTCTGGAAGTAGTGGGCGTAAGATGGCATCCTGGGAATAATCCTTCAAGTCTTTATGTGCTAGTTTCCATGTAACCTCAGCCTAGCCTAGGATTCCTCTCCTTGGGGTGGAGCCTAGTCCTAGCTTGTGGGAGACCCACTGCTGAGCTGACGAGTAGTGTCGTCTAAGGCTGGGATGTTCATGGAAGGCCTGCACGTGGTTGGTGGAGTCGCCAAGGTTTCAAAGATAAGTATCAGATGATTTTTTATTCATAATTATGCATCTTTGTGTAATTATAACTATCATGTATTCTGCTATGCATATCAATTTAATGTTAATGCTATTGATTGCATATTATAGCAGTAAATAATATGTTTACTCTGAGCTCAAATGTATTTCTTTTCTCAAATGCATGTGGATTATATAATGCTTGTATGAGCTATGTAAAAGTGGCGTTACAGTTTGGTATCAGAAGTGATTAAGCCTTGGCACCAAAAAAGAGCATTACAGAGTGCCACACACGAATGCTTGTTGCATCTAGTGGAGCCTCCTGCTCCTTACCTCGAACTGACTGTCTGGCTCCCTCTCAAGCACTGAATATCAACTAGATCTTCAACCTATTGAATTCATCACTTGTCCTCCATAACAAGTCTCTTCATCCTCTTCTTGTAGGTCTTACCTACAAGTCAAATTCAGTCCAATAGACATCAATTTCTGAATATACACTACTTCACGCATTTCTAGCCACATAATCTGCCTCAGCCGTACTAAGTGATACACACAATTTCTTCTTCCTGCTCCATGAAACCATATTAGAGCCTAGACTGAGGAAATATGTCGAAGTTCTCTTTCGATCAGGAATAATGTTGGCCCAATATGAATCTGAATATCCATATAACCCAACTCAAGTGAAGAGTTATATGTGAAGAGTTCACTATCAATTGTATCAAGAATTATTCCATTACCTTACAATTTTCTTGCCACAAGTTAAATCCAAGGTCTTGTTTCAACACATTTTCCAATATCGTATTTTCTATGGCTATCCATTGTAGGTTCAGTGGCCTCAAATTCCATTATGTGAATAAAGAGTTCATTTGTAAGACAAAACTTTGTTTGTCTATTTTACAAAAGAAAATAAGACCACATTTAATAGATTCTCATCATGGAAACAAATATCATAGGAGTATTTGTTTAGGGACAAATTGAATTACATAGGCATTATGCTCATAAGATATAGTGAGCACAGTTCATCTTGACATGCCTTGCAACTAAATTTATGGATCACTAACATTCTGCATTTCAAGAAATGATTTTGTTCACTGCTTTTGGTATGAGAGAAATACTTAACTAGCATAGTCATGCAAAGAAGTTTTAGAATGTTGTCTAGTGTTCCTTCTCTTAATTCCAATGTGTATATGGAAAAAAATAGAACTTGCATGCTATGAAACAAGCACTAAACTAGAGTGTATGAAAAAAGCACTAAACAATGTATGAAAGGCATAATGTTGTTTCTTGAGAAAATGATAGTGGTTTGTTTGGTACCTTCTCTTGGATTGTTCTTTTGATTCTAACCAGGTATTGGGAGATATGATATAAAGCATTGCAGGTGCTATACTCCTGGATGAAATTTTTTATTTTGAATGTGTATGGGAGATAATGAAGCCTATTTTATCTCCTATTGCTACATCTGACATGTTGGAGCTTCAACCACTACGAGAACTACAATAAATTTTCTCTAAACATCACTATGACATTAAATGGGATTTCAAGAAATAAGGGGAAGTAATTGTGGCATTTGGAGTAGTTTATTTAGAGAAATCAAATATAGTTGGAACAAGGATGAAGGAAAACAAAAGAGTTGCAAATATTGATGTTGCCCGACAAATTATATTGCTTATGGAGGTAAGATGATTCATTTTACTGGTTTGAACTTTTATTGAGGAATGCCATTGTTTATTTGTGTTACACTTTCTTGAAAGTGATATGATTATTTTGTATCAAAGAAAAGAGGCTTATGTCATAGCCTCCATAATGATATTGACAAAGTAACTTCGGATACAACATAGATTCACTCTGCTCATGAGAAAACGAGTTGCGTTGTAGAAAATTTTGCAAATGTAAATGAATGTAAACATGAGTGCATGGAAGAATTGTGAGCAAGACCAAATAAGCTCTAGTAGTGCACGTGTACAAACAAAATATATGTATATTGATCTGGATTTTATGAGCAAAAAGAAATGAATACAAATTATTAAAATGTGCTTAACACAGAATAAAAAAGATACAGTAAAATTGGTTTTCTATTCAATAAGGAAATAAGATGAAACTATAAAATGCAGTGGAAAACAAGCTTGTTGGAATGGTGGTGGCTTATCTCTGAGAAGAGATGTGAAGGTTGTGCTCATTTGCAAGAAAATGATTACAATGAGGCTCTGAAGGCCTTTTTACAATAAAAATGAATGTCAAAAACCCTAGACATCCAAAAACCTAACCCTAGGAGATGAAGCACCAAAAGTCATGTGGGCCTCGTTTGGGTAAGTTAGTACATCAACTTCCTAGGTCGTAACTTTTGCATACAGTCTATGTTTTAGGCGCACGATAGCCCATTGGAAAGGTCTATCCCAGGAATACACATTTTGATACTACCTATCAAAGGTCATTCAAACTGTGGCGAGCCCTAAAAAACATTGTTTAGGGCCTCAAAACGGCCCCACAAGTCAGGGACTCAAAAACTATGGAAAAAACTGTCCAACTCGAAAAATGCAAAATTGAGCCAGTTGGAATAGGTGGCAGGCCACCGACATCTATCTGGATCATATATGGCCTTGATGCACAAAGTAGCTTTGACTACAACATCGAATTTATTTGCTCACGATCAAATGGGTGGTGTTTTAGAAAATCGACCTATAGATGGAACACTCACAAATGAGCTCACAGGGAACACTACAATTTCCATGGAAAATGAACTTACAAATGAGCTCACTTGGAACACTAGAATGTTGTCTCCAGTTCCTTCTCTTAATTCCAATGTTGAATCTGGATAAGGAAAAAAATATAATGTGCATGCTATGAGACAAGCACTAAACTAGAGTGTAGGAAAAGAATTTCAAATGGAAAATAAAATAGATTTCAAGGACATTTTCCAATGCAAATCCAAAATTCTAGTGGATTAGTGTTATGATAGCACCTATTCTCTACAATTTTGCATCCATGTAAAGAAATTTTATTAACCTGTTGTTTTTGTCGCATACTCGTTCTCTTCCTGCGCCGACCACCTACTCTCCTGCTCCAACCTATGCTAGAAGCTCTCACAGATAGTGAAACAATGACTCTCATGGGATGGATAGGGATGGATAGGCCTGGAACAACAGAGCTCACTAATGAGACAATGGACCGAGATGCACAAGGAGCCCACAATGGAGCTTAAGAGATTGACATGGATGCATAGGGAACCCACAATGGAGCTCACAGGATGGACATGGATGGAACATCAGAGCTCACCTACAAGATAATGGACGTAGAGTGAAACTGTTCAATGCTCACATGACCCGATATATATAAAAAAAAAAATCAGTTGAACAGTTTTTCAGCCGAAAGCTTCTTTTTCGACCGAAATTTTGTTTGGACGAAAACTATTTCGATCGAAAATGACTTTGCTAGACAAAAACAATTCAGAAAAATCATGAGGTGCACGAGGCGTCGTTAGATTTAACTTTTGATCGAAAATTTATTTCAACCGAAAGTTAGTGTGATTTTTTCGGTTGAACAAATAAAATAGTTCATCCGAAAAATGGGCATTACCAATTTCCCCCGACCCAATTCTAACGAACGTGTTACCCATTGAAATATCCCTGATCCGGCTGATCAAGATATTCACTATTGTTCTAATGCTCTGGCGTGCAGATCTGATACACTGGGGGTTTCTGGATGTGTTTTAGCGGTGTGATTGAGATGTTCTTTGGTTATTGTGGTTGCATGTTGGTTATTGTGGTTGCATGTTGGTTATTACATGTGCATGTTGCATATTTAAGGTTTAACAATCATATAAAGATGCATGCAAGAGTATAGAATGTCAACTGCTCAATATCACGAATAATAATGGTTCATGCATGGAAATACAAATAGCCTACTGAAAATATAGAGTCTAGACGTCAGTCAGATCTCCTGAATCTGTACTGGAATACAATCGAATAACAAAAAAATACCCGTGATCGTAAGAAGACAACAGATCTACTGCATGCACGGATAGATAGGCAAAAATGGGTGATCCCGGAGAAATACGGTAACCGCTACCAGCTGGAAAACTCGATCTAAAGAATCCACCGTCAGAATGTACTCGGAACTGCTCCAATAGATGTGCCCTGATCTCTATACTGGAATGGACAGCTGTCGAAACTCGAATCGGACCTCTACGGCACCGGATCTGGACCCCTAGGGGGTTTGCGCCCCTCCTTGGACACTGAATGCGCCCCAAAAGATTCCACCGTCAAAATCAGATGCTATATGGCTCAAAACAATTATCTCGTCAAATGATGAAATGGGTCGGAAGGGTTTGGCCGGATCTGCTCTGGAACACCTGCATGCAACGCCAAACGTCTGTCCGGAATGACTGCCCCCAAAATAGTTGGATGGATCGATTTGCAAGATTCCACCGTCGGAATTTGATGATAAATGGCTCAATGGAAGCGTCCTGGATAGATCTCTACTGGGTCAGAATGAATCTGCAATCGGGACACAGGTCTACTGCAGATCTTTGAATCCTCAAAATAGCTTGCGCCCTCCTTGGTTGAGTTGCGCCCTCCACACTGAATACTCCTGAAATGAACAGTGAAATACCTGGATGGTATCTCCTATGGGCTAGGGTGTGTCTCTCAACACCGAAACCGATCAAGGGTGGTGGTTTCCTCCGAAAATCCACAAAACAATAAGGTCGACTCTCCTCCTCCTCTGGAAGCTCTCAACATCAAATCATAACAATGCATAATGAGGAATTAGGTAAAATTCCTCGCTTTATATATTTCTCGACCTAATTCTTCGTTGAAATCACTTGACCTAGGAGCCTTTCCTCCTAAGTGATTTATTTGTCAATTAAGTCCCCCCCTTATCACCTTTTCATTCTAATTCTCCGTTGACTTAGGTTTAAGTGACTTTTCCTAAG